>JAMKCH010047339.1:0-108576 GCA_023653785.1 Ophioderma brevispina | reverse complement strand
CAGGACAAGTAAGTGGTGCATAATGAGGCATCGTTTTTGTTTTTTCCTTTGGGTGAATTTGAAGTTGTACTTGATGTTCTACTTTTAACAACCAATTAATTAGAAATTTCTACGATTGCTAACGCCACATATCCATATCGTATTGTAATAACAATTTTTCTTTTTTTAAATATTATAAAGAATTACAATGGTTCGATTTCAGAAAATGAGAACAAACAAAACCAATTTTTCTAATAATCTTTCTTATAATCAACATAAGAAGACATATTGAATAATTTCCTGCATGACCGAAAACTTCCATTTTCTGCTCAGAAAACAATTGACTGTTTTATTTTTTGCTGGGTTATTGCCTCATAAAACTAAAAAATCATACTCGATCTGTTGCCTCAAACCAGGCTCCAACCAGGCAGGCACCAACACAAGCTTGTCCGGTTGTAGTGGCACATTCGTCAAATCTGTATCCCCGCTGCATACTGTTTCGTTCGCGTAATCGACTCACGAAAAACAAGTTTCGTTATCTTATCAAACAAGTTCTTTACGTTACTCCATTATGAAAGCCGTTTTTGAGAGAAACATCTACATATGTCCTCATACGTAAGATGTCAAACAGTTCGATACCCATTGAGGAATACGTCCTATTAGTCTATTAGAATTAGTCCTATCCAAACCTCTGAATCGTTGTTTGTTTGGGACCAAGCACAATGCGACACTGCACAAGTCCATCGCAGACTGCGTTAAAATCGCTCTTGCTGTGTTCTTTTCGACAAAGACAAATCGACATGAACAGCTAGTGTTATCTACCAAATAAAATTAAAATGTAAAATGTCTTAAGTCGCTTCTTATTATATTAAAATATCAATATCTTCATCTCCAATATGGTTTAATATATTATCGATCATTTAATCCTTGAGCTTCAAGGTATAATTGAGTTGGGTTGTATCCCTGTCGGATACACCATTGTGGGGGTTAGCCGAGCGTGACTGAGTTCTCCGACATGGGTGATATACTGAAGGTTATTATTAAGCTAAATGCCATCTAGCATCCCACTATTTGATGGAAAAGTGGTACCCACGAATACTTTGACGATGCCATATTCTCTCTCTCTGCAAAAAAAAGAGTATGAAAAGTTTTGTTAATGCGAGTGAGGTCTTCTTTTGATCTTAGGAACATTTGAAGTTTACTTCTAAACGCAAGTTGAAACATAGACAGAAAGTGACACATTTTTTTTTATAAAAAACACCTGCGTTTAACATGTTTGAACTCCAAAACAGCTAAATCTATTCAGAAACCTATTTTAACAAAATAAATTTCGATTCATGTCGACCTACTTCGATCCAGGTATAAAATGTTAATTTTCAATACTGAAAGGCAATAGAACCCAGTTAAAACTCGGTTACATCCTTCAAACTGATAACGTGAATGCTGATTTGCTATTATTTAAAGGAATAAATTCACAAGTATTTTGCCCAGGCTTTGGGATTTAGTCCAAATTTGACTTTTTTGTTTATTAATCTAGATTGACATCAAGTAACGATATAAATATCTGGACTACTTTCTTTTTGAAACTGAGAGATAAAAAGATTACAACACCAATCACCATTATTGCGTATTGTTGCAATTCATTTTACCCCTTTAGTGAGTTAACACAATAGACGCTTTCTCGCCCTCTCTAACTTTATTTTTTTTCAACAGCGCCCGATTGTATCACCGCTTAATCCATTCAAAACCGAAATTTCATAAATTACCATACATGATCACGACCTGTCGTTAATAAAAAGAATTCCAACTCAGTCACCTAGAACAGTCCATTTTAAGTTGGAAATTCGGAATTCCATACCTAGACAACACGAGCATGTTAAAGAGAGCAAGGTTCATTTTATAAGGCATAAAAAATTAAAATCTCAAGCACTCTCGAACAGTTATGTTTAGATGGAGTATATTCATGTTTGCAGCACCCGCCAACAATTTTAACTCCTTTCAAACCTACCTAGTTGATAGAGCAATGCAAAACAAGCGCAGCCGTTGAAAGTAGAGAGCAGCGAGTTTCAAACCATTATACATTCTCTAATTGGTAAATATGTCTATCTATCTATTCTAGCAAGGACATTTTATATAGCGCGCTACAAGGATAAACCAAGTATCACAGCACTTAACATTATTTAATTAACTATTTAGACAGAGACAAAGCACAACTTTACAAATAGTCTAGGAGCTGGCGAAGATATGTATGCACTTAATTTAGGAGAGGTTAACTCAACTGTTTTAGATATATGGACCCTAGAAAACAATTGGGATGTGTGCCAAAATGATTCCTGCGTCGAAAGGCCTTGATGGACCAACTCAAAAAATGGCGCAAATATCAATTAATTAGCCTACTAGGATTCTTAAGGTCGATTAGAACAAACAAAATAAAGGTTTTTTGGTTAAAAAATGGTATGTTAAGACAAAGTAACACATAGATCATTGAAAAAATGGTTTATTTTATATGTTAACCATGGTTTTCAAATCCAAGATGCGGCCAATATGGCTGCCAAAACATTTGCAATCTTCAAAATTGGCAATTATGTTTGACTCGTATTCACGATAAATCAAATCCAGCGTGTCCTGTGGGTGTCAATTACTTAATTAAAACATATCAAGGACAACTATTAAAGGTATATCGGACATTTAATATTATGTAATAATTAACTTCATAATTTCAAAATGGTTGCTGTTAAGGCTGATGAAAAGCTTAAAAACCTATAGATTGCCATACACCACTATCATCTAGATAATTAGTGACAAATATATCATTAATGTCATATATCAATTATAAAAGTTGGGGTTATCCCCCATGCGAACAACTTGGGATATGTGCCGAATTGATATCCCGGACGAAATTCCTGATTTTTGCCCAAAAAAATGGCGGGAAAAAATCATTTGAAACAGCCTATTAAAAATTCTTAAGGTCCCGGTGAATAAAAACAATGTTTTCTTTTAAATACAATTGAATGTTCAGATAAAAGCAACACGCAGCTCATTTAAAAATGGTTAGTAGTTCCAGATGTAACATTTTTCAATCAATGATGGTGGCCAAAATGGATGCCAAACATTGATGAAAAATCTACAAAATGGCAATTGTATTGGGTGTATTCACATATATCAAATCCATTGGTCAAAACAACTAGAATGAACTCAAGCCCACATAAAATTATCATCAGACATTTAATATTATAATGTTTCAAATTCCCCCCAAAATGGCGCCAATATGGATACTGAAAGGGTGAAAAAATAGAAAATGGCATTACACCGCTATCTTCTATTACCGTAAATATATAGTTTATAAACCGTTGAGTTATCCTTTATGTGCATATATTACGTGACTTAGCCAAGCCCCGTCTTCTAATGAACATAAGTAGCGCAACACTATATTTCCAATTGTTCCGGGTAATATGATCCCAAGAACAAAAAGTTGTGTCCACAAATTCTTTTATTTTCCCCCCCCATGGTTTAAGAGCCCGATGTTGTTCAAATTCAGTGTTCCTGACCTAAGGAAGTCCAGGTTTATCAGGCAGTGTTCATTTATACCGAGGTCCAGGATCTAGGCAGTGTCATAACGTTACTAGTCCAGGTTATATCATGCAGTGTTCATTGAGGGTTTTACAACAATTGCCTGCTTTCCTTTGCAGTACTTGCAACACTTTTGATCATATAGCCACTCCCTGCAAGGACACACCGTCTTGCGGCGCACATTGCTAACATGTGTAGCGACATATGGCAGGCCTTTGTGTTTTTTGAGATCAAGGCCTAGCAAATTGAATTGCATCTTTTCAAACCATATATACGACTAGGGAATTCATAATTACTGAATGAGTCTCTAAATGGGGCTTGGACTAACAGTTACTGTTGGTTGTAGACGCGCAGGATATATATGTCATAACATTTAGCGAGGTCACAAGCTGTTGCTCTAAGTTACCTTGAGGTCTATTGCTTTATAAATGCCAGCAACAAAAGCCGATCAACAATGTCTAGGTTGTGGATATTTGAAGCAATTGACCAAGAGTGTATCGCCATCTGTACAGGGCTTTCGTGTGCTGTGGACTGTCAAAACTCTTGATAGGAGAAGATTTTTTAGGTTTAGTTTGCGGACCTGTTCAGGGCTGCAAGTTTAGTGACTATAATTTGTATGTGTGTCACACTCCACGCAGCATTGGAGTGCGGGAGGGGAGACACTTTGTAAGCTCGTCTCCTAGCAGCATGAGATAGATACCGTTGTATTGATAATATTGATCTTTTCACTACTGAGTTGCAAAAAAAACCAGAGCTTTTTGAGCCAAGGATCTCTCAGTTAGTACTACTATAAACAAACACACAAGCATCCGCGTTCCATGTGTAATCGTTGATGATGTAAAGTTCTGAACGTTTGACATTAAAATGTCTTTCTTGGCATATGGGAATAATTATCATCCTGTCATCAGCTTTCTCTACCCCCATGCAGTTAGAGAAGGGAAGGGAAAAGTACACCGTGCCTGTTGTTATATTCCAAGGTATGGAATTTTTCTGCCTCGGTAATTGGTAGTGAGCCGCTTAATCAAAGCCTCATGATTATTGAGTATAGATGACAATGGAAACGTGTTGAGGAGCTACTCCAGCACAGAGCACCAATTCGCATTCTTCTTTGTTAACGATGATGGTTACTTGAGGCTTGTACCCCGTAATTGATAAATGCGGACCAGAAACCTCCCCACAAAACCCATCAAAGACATTCCATGAAATTTTATTGCCACTATGGGTCAACAAAGTGAGACAAACTGTTGTCACGGTGAGTGAGATCCATGTGTTTGATACATAACAGAGGAGGATAGCATCAAGAATGAAGAAAGCGGAAGATACCAAGGGAAAACCAAAACCAAAATGTTTTTTCTCGATGTGATATCACCAAACAAAAATGTTCCCAGTGCAATTAGAGAACTTTGGTCCATAGTCATCAGCAAAAATGCTTCACGAATTCTATGTTGAGTAGCTCACAACCAAAACCAAAGCAAAACCCTCTATACCTTTGGTATATCACCACAGGTATGGGTTGGTTGTCAGTTGGGTGTTCTTCTCCACTCGGCTTTTCTGCCTTGAACGAGGAGGAAACTGATGACGTTCCATGTGCAGGACATTTTTGGTCATGTTCAAGACCTACATCCATAATTCTATCATCAGGTGACACGGATGTCTTTGTGTGTCTTTATACCATACACATTAGTTTGAAACAAAAAATATTGGCTCAAAGCGCTCTGGGGCTGGTTAGCAACTCAGAAGTGAAAAGCTCGGTATGACCACTTACCATATCGGCATGGCGCGGAGGAGACAAGCTTATAAAGTATCTCCCACACTCATGCACTGGGTCGGTGTGCAAACAGCCCGGAGTACACAACCAGCAAGATATCGACTAAAAACTGCAGCCCTAAACGCTACCTGTAAACAAGAACACTTCTTCTCTGATCCAAAATTTTGACACAGTGTTCAGGTGGTAACAGAAAGACACTACATAGGGAGCGGCCAACATGTGGTCCAGGCCCCAACCCCCAAAACATTCAAAGACCTGAAGACGTTTGATTACCTGAGTTTTGCATGCATTTTTAGCAATGACCTCAAGGTAAAGTTGATTTGAGAACAGCTTGAATCTCAACATATGTAAGGAACACTACTACCAACAGCAAATGTGGTTCCAAGACCAACAATTAAGAAACGCATCCATAAATTATTAATTCTATCTTGTGGTTGAAAGCAGGGGCAATTTTCTAGTCACTGAGATTGTGATCTCCAAACCCCGAAGGCATGCAAGATCCCTGCACAGTGGTAAATATTCTTGCAAGAATGTGTTGTCCTTGATGCAGGATGGCTATGATCAACTGTGATTAGTACGTACAAATTAAGACGGTGATTGTTGTAAAAAACCCTATACTGGAAAGAGAATGCATGATATACCTGGACTCGGTTAGATTATGAGCCTGCCTTGATATACCTACATCGGCTATATTCCCTGGACAATGTCTGATACACCCTAAGTTAAGTTATACTGAACTTCACATAACCTGAATTTGGACAAACAATCAGGCTTTTGCCCGTGATAGCAATTCGTGATAGAATTTGTGGTACACATTCTAGTTTGCTTTGGATTCATATATGCCTAGAAAAGAGATATAATATGAATTAGAAGAGGGTTCTGGCAAAGACACGTAGTGTACACAAATAAGCGGATTAACCATCACGTATTACCAAGGGGGGGTGTGTGGTCCCTAGTGTGAACTTCGCTCCGGGTGCGACTAAATGCTAAAAACCTCTCGTAAAAAAATCTTCCCGGTACATCGTTCTCTATCCTTTCGTCATTTAGCGAAAAAAAGTGAAGGCAGCACCTTCACCGGGGGTTAGGTAGGCGTCAAAGTCGAAGGGTAAGGGGCGGGGGTTGCAACCCAAGGGAATTTTATGGTGCATTTTTGAAATATATTATGCACAGTAGGGCTCTAAAACCTATGTTATACATAATAGCCAATTTGCCATCATGTATTTAGAAACTGAAAACCGCATGAAATCCGATTTTCCTACGTTTTTAGAGCAAAAGAATATTTCACCTAGTTTCTGTGGTGAGGAAAGGAAAATGCAAATTTTGCCAACGCGCGGGACTGATGACGTCATTGTGACACCATACTATGGTATGTTGGGTACTTATTTCAAGGGAAAGAGGGGGACCATACCTATCAATTGGTATTCAAAATCATAGCATGGGTGCTTTACTAACCCATTCTCGAGGGGGGGGTGGTAGGTAACCACACTTTTTAAACCGTGTTACAAATAAAGGCTTGGTAACACAAGGGATAAACCCCAATTGTTATGCATGATTATTGGCATTAGTTAGTTAGTTAGTTGTATGAAGCAATTTTAGATGATAGATGTTTGGGGTACTACAACTATTTGAATGATATTAGGGCATTATTTATGTTAGTGTACGGTCAAGTTTTAGGCTAATAACTGGTACTATATAATGGCAAATTCTCTGTGTGTTTTCACCTTCAGTAGCCTTAATCGAGGCGCCATTTGACATTCAACATTGTTACAAATATTAACGGTCAGATATAATTTTATGTAGTCATTGAGATAGTATGAATTCATTGATTGATACACGGGACATGCTGAATTTATTGATGGCAACAGAAGAGTCAATATATGCTAATTTTGTAGAGTGAAAGGGGGGGGGCGGCCATTTTTGGTCCCCACGCCAGCTGTGGAGGGGAAAACGTGGGAACAAGAGCAAAAAGACCATTTTAATGATCGTGTGTTGCTTTTATCTTAAATGCATTATTCTCCAAAAAGCGTTATTTTGTTTGTTCTAAGCGACCCTAAGAATCCTAATAGGTGTTTGGTTAATTGATTTTTGGCGGCCTATTTTGAAATTTGGCGAAAATCATGGCTTTCGACACAGGAATTATTTTTGGACCCTTATCACAAGTTGTTCCTTGGGTTCATATTAGTCTAATACAGGTTTTGAGCTATCCTCGCCTAAATTAAGTGAACATATATCTTAGCTAGCTCCTCTACTAAAAGGGGCACAGGCACGCTTAATCAGCGCCCTGTTGCTACATCCAAACATTGACGAGACATCACACAATGATAAAATAATATCGAATTTGATTAAAAAAATATACCAGTAATAGACTAGTTTGAGTTTCTCGCATTCAGGATGTAACTGGACAAGATACAATATGCTGGGGATCACCATCCAAACTCTATACTCTGAGTCGATTACAGTGGATATATATCAGTTATAAAGTTACCCATCACGTATATTGAACTCAGGGCCCTTTAAGACCAAAAAGACCAAATCATGAAAGTAGTAAGTATCTGTTACTTCTGTTTAATTTTCTGTTATTACACAGTTAGGGCCAATTACAATAATAAGTGAAGCATTTTACAAATGATTTGATCAAGGATTGCAAACTTATACTGATATTATATTCGGTTATATGGGATACACCCCCAAAGATACCAACAATGTATGGTTAAATATGCTTACAATACGTCAATGTCATTTAGATTTGAATACTCTTGTTACTTTCCGAGTAACAAATTGAGCACCCAAATAGCTCCGTTAAAGGCACTGGCTTGATTTGCGAAATCGGAAGGAAATAGAGCAAACAAACAAAAGATTACCAAAAATGAATTTTTAGCATGATCATGCAAAAAAGTGGATAAGTACTAACATACTCTAGGTAAAAGGAATAAAATAAGCGATAAAATTGGGTATGTTGTATTGCCGTCCTACGGGGGCACAGTAATGACAAACAAAGCAAAATGAAACGTTTGATTTCAACATTGATTGTTTTTCTGCTGCCAAATTTTCTCGAAATGAAAAAATTACGTTATGATCCTTAATTTTAATGTTGCTGCTCAAATTTCAAATATTTTTACTTTTTTTATTATTAATGTAGTTTTGTTGGATTTAATTTTATGACGAAACATCCGTACATAAAATTCGCTCCCAGGTTTCTTTACGACCTGCTTTCCCTGCATTTAGCACTACCATTGACGGTGAGCTTTGCGAACCGTCATATTTCCCACTTTCAATATTTCTATCTTCCAAAAATTACGCATTCCGATTTCGAACACTAGTGAAATTTGATGCAGAGCCTTTTTATCCTATAAACAATATATTTAAAAATGCAAATAAAGGGCTATTCCTTTGCTTTATTATTATACTGCAACCAATTATAGAATATTTGGGTGTTTGTTGTAGGCGAAGTAGATGGTTTGTGTGCTTTGATGTGCAATGGTTGTCTGAGCATGCAAATAGGGACTTTGGAACCGAGCATTGGTAAGGCGCATTTTTTCACCTGTGGCCAGAAGTGTAAACGTTTCATAATATAGAAGTCCCATTGATGCAAATGAGGTAATTACCATTCATCCGTTCTGCACTACTGCAAAATGTCATACAGCCCATGACGGAAAACGGAATACAGAATACTTTGTCAATACCTCACTTGCCTCTGTCAATGGGACTTCTATATGAAAACGTCTACCAAGAATGTCGCCTAGAACCCCGAAACCATTCAGCCCAAAGTACTCTAACCATTCAGGTTTTCGCATTTTTACCAATGCATTTACGTTGCTGATAGTCATATTTTGATCTAATAGTAGGGCTATAAACGCAGGGAATCCATTCTAGAAGTTTGGGGGACGGGCGGGTTGAAGATGTTGTTCTAGAGTTTTGAAGGTGCTTAATCGAATTTTTTGGGTCCAACCGCTGGGAAATGTGGGGAACTTTGTAAATAAGGGGCTAAAAAGTAGACAGGGGTAAAAATTTGAAATCAGGTCAAATTGTGTTTTTAAAATGTACACCCCTGTATCTGGTCTAAATATAGGGCTTTTAAAAAAAAAAGTTATTATTTATAGGTGTGTATAGGTTCCGACCTTTAGTACTCGGCTACAGCCTGATGAAGGTTCAAGGTCATTGGGGGGCCAAAAAAAAATCCAGTGTCCGTTTGAAAAACCGGTGTCCAAATTATTGCCCTGGTCATATGGGAGTAGGAAAATTAATTCAAAAAATACTTTGGGTGACAGCTCTGGATACAATTGAAAGTCAATTTGTGTTGGACCCATGAACCAATTTGCCTATGAATACGGAAAAAACCAAATGTCCAAAATTGTAATATCAGGCCAAGACGAACAATTTGACCATCCAGTTTCAACAAAAATGGAGCACTGGGGAACGTTTACCCCCAGGATGGACCCCCCCGCCTTGAAACCTTAAGAGGGATGGACCTGTTAACTAAAAGGGTGGAAACCTGGACAAAAACTATACTTTTTTTTAATCCTATAACTGAGCAAAATACATGTGGGGTACAGGTAAAACACATTTTACTGATTTTCAATTTACCCCTGCACTTCATGTTCCCCCTTGATTTTTACAAAATTTCCCACATTTCCCAGAGGTTGGACCCAAAATTCTGATTCAGCACCTTTAAAACTATAGAAAACAAATATCTTCAAACCTTTTCCAAACTTCTAGGGGAATAGGATCGATTTAAACCCTTTTGTCCTATAAGTTAAGCTTTTTTTTTAGTGGAAAAGGCGTGATCCTTTGTTAAACTGAAGGACACGAAACAGAGAATATAGGGTGTCAGCATTTCAATTTTGAACATCGCTCACAGAGACGTTGTGCAATCCGTAGGACCTCGTTGCTGGTCACGTTCTTAAACAATAAGACTCAAAAGATATAACAAACGGACAGGTGCTGAAGTTAAAAAGCACGGGTTTACTAAGTCAATAACGATATTAACATGAGCTGGCATCGCTTAGCTTGACTGACACCAATACAAGCTTTTCAGTGCGTCCCAAGGTAAAATGCATTCCTTAGTTTGTCCATGGCCTTGGGTAATCCTGCATAGATTAGTATTGAATTAAGACACCTTGGTTGGTACAGAAAACCGTACCGTCCTTGGTATTGTTTACATCCCTGGGTTGCTTTTAATTGTAATTTACTGTTCATGATCTTGATGGGGGTGAAACTATAGGGGAAAGTGTGTTGCCTTAGATTCAACGGGGTTATATTTCAATGATCACATCGTCGACACAAAACGACCCACCCATTCATTTCTAAATCATCATCTTACAGCCGTAAAAACTCCAGGGTAGTTTATCATCTATAGTGTAATTATAAGAAGACATAAACACGTGTGAATGAGAGGAAATACGTTCCATTGGAGTTAGCCCATCATGGCTTAACTTTTATAACAGATACAGGATTTCTTAAAAAACACCTATGTATTCTTTATTCATTCTTCCGAAACGACTCCATAACTTTCAATCGTAGTAATTCGGATATGGGGACTTTCCAAATATCGAAGGATAGTCCGGAATAATTAAAGGTCGTTTTTTTAAAGGGGCATGTGGATTGCACTATTTTTTGTGGTTACCCCGTTTTGATAAATTTGTCAGTTATTTGCTTATACTTATACTAGGTTCTTTGTTATGTATTCTTTATATTAAACCCATTTTTTTATTTTAAAAAAATTCAGTTCCTGATCAGTCAACGTGAAAAGTGTTCAACATACTCCAAAACACCTTAAAATTGTCAATTCTTGAGGTTAATAATAATAGGAAAACATGAAAACTCGTTGAGACATGGTCAGTCTTCAATGAATGTTACATTGTGTAGGTCAAGTGGAAGATGCGTGTTTTTGTCAGATAAACACCTTCGCACGCCACCCGAGCGTACATAAAATGTCATTAGAATCTAATAGCTTTTATGTCATTACAATTTATAGACGCTGACAACGCTTCTGTTTAGGGCATTTTAGAGTTGGTGAGTGGCAACTGTGATGTTCTAAAATAAGTCGTTTTCGGTACTTCATCATTGTCGTCGTCGTCGTCTCATCATCATCATCATCATCATCATCATCACCATCCTCACTCCTAGTCTCGTCCTCATCCTAATCATCCTCCTCATTTCCTCATCCTTATCCTCCTCATCCTCCTCCCTCATCATCCTCATCCGCTCATCCTCAACCTCATCATTTTCATCTCAATTATGTTTGTGTATTTTCACGCTCTTCTTTCGTACACATGTCAATAGAATTATTAGGATTTCATGTCATTAACAATTTATAAACTGGAAACGTCTTCTTGTTGAGGGCATCCTCATCATCGTCATCATCATCACATACCATCCACCAATCATCCTCACCCTCATCCGCATCATCCTCATCATCCTCATCATCTCCTCCTCACCTCTTCATCTTCTCAGCCCTCCTATCCCACCTTATCCTCATCCTCACCGCCTCTCCTCATCCATTTTCATCAAAAAAATATTCTGCTTTTTTTATTTTCACTCTTCCCTATCACTCTTTTTTCCGCGTTCTTACAAATTCCATCTCATTTAATGGTCCAATTTGTCTTCTCCCAAAATATCTCTTATATTTTAACCACCTATGCACCGCAATTAAAGCAGCCCAGCAAGTTAACATCACTAGCAATATTTTGCCAAAATTAGCATGTCATTACATGAGTATCTATAAATCCACTAGACAGAGTGCTACTTCATTGTGCATGAAAAGGAAATAAGCCACAAATATACATCCTTTGTCCAAACTGAGTTTATTGCTAGTAAATTTAATGAGCCTGTCATACATAAAAATGAATCTGGATTTTATTTTAATTATATCTCTTCTGAATGGTTCACGCAATATTGTATTATTTGCTTCACTTTACACAGCGGAGTATTATATTGCGTACACAAATGCTAGTGTGAGCATGGGGTTATTATAGTTATTATACTATAATAACCCCATGGTTTGAGCTCCTGTTGTTACGTTACAATACTCTAACAATCCAGACACAATATAGCTAAGTTTTTCTTGAATCAGAATGTAATCTATGGCGCAGCATTATGTTCAATCTACCTGAGTGGTTTCGCAATTTTCTTATAAATGCTCGTGGTGAATTTTGAACAAATTGGCTAATTTGCATATATATAGATAGGGTAGATCTAGTACTAATAAGTGCTTCAACACCGAAACCCTTCATCTTACTCTTAACACCTGTCCTGTGCAGTTTAATCAAGGTCGCTACACTTGGCGCCACAACAGCATTCCAAAAGGTTCTGTTAAAATTTCTTAATCTGGGCAAGACAATTCTGATCTTACGATATACCTTAATATATCTGATAACGAAGGTTTTAATGCAGGGCCACTATACCCATGGATTTTAGACAAATTCCGTTAAAACCTGATATTTATATATTTTGGGGAAACAGTCGCAAAGTTTTTATCCTAAAACTTTGTTCAATCTGAGACTGGCATAGATGTTGTGTATTATATATTTTAGATACCAAGAGTAATCATGGTAAAAATAGTTATGAAGTTTCATAACTTTCCAATAAAATCGGGTCAAGTGGCGAGGCTTTATCGGCCTAGACAATTGCTCACATTTAAAATCTTTCCTGGATATTATTAATAAAACCGTAGCTGAAAAACCAAACGAGCAAATTTGCTGTTGTCTCCTCTTTTGTTCTGTTTATGCTGAAGAGGAAAGACTGTGGATAAGGAAATCTCCTACAGGTTAATTAGTTATTTTGAACAATCTCTACCCATTTATTTGGTCTGTGTTGGCGTTATATAAGATGTATCTTTTTAACTTTTAATCAATTTTAGCGTGTGTAATATTGTTTCCAATAATAGTGATTAATATGCCATATGCCCTGCATTTCCGTTAATGATTATAATGGTGTTATTCTTAATGTTAAATTTCCTCTGTTGAATCATGTTTGATATTCAAATAAAATGGTGATGAACTAAATCATCAATGTAGCCAAATTTACTCTTCATTCAAAAGCGCCTAATTCGTTTTACGAAAAGAACAATTTAATTGAGAAAAGCATAATACATTTCAAGGCCGGTGTGGCAGGAGATATAACATAACATAACATAACAATTAGCATTTGTATGGCGCTATTCCATCTAGATCATAGCGCAAGTGACACAGCCACAAATTAGCATGGAAAAAGGTGGGTATTAAGATTACAACGAAATTGAGAGATATTGTCAGTTTCTCTTATAGTACGAGGTAGATTGTTCCAAGACTGTGGACCAGTGACGCTGAAAGACTTTTGCCCTACAGTCCGGGAACAATGGTGAACAATAGGGCAATCGATTCAGTTGACTCTTCACGCAACATTAGTTTCACGCTTTATTCCGTTGTAGTCTATAGAGCCCGGACTATTTTACCTGCCGGACTATGATTACTTTCACACCGGAATAAACTAGTCTTCAACGCTGAATGTTTATTGCATTTGCCTAGAATCTATGTAAATAATAGGGAAATGAAAATATCGTAGGTTAAACCTTTGATTATACAACAAAGCTCACATTGACCTTAGGAAGGAAAAAATTCCACCACTTTCTCTAATCAAAAAGCCATGTTGTTTCGCTATGCACACGTGTCATATCCAACTGACTTCTTGAAACTTAACCCATCAAATCGATGTGATAGAATTGGAAAAATAACCTTGCTACCGAAATTTCATTAAAATGATAAAGACATTAAACACTGTATATACATTGACTTGTACAAAGATAATATCTAAAATGTACTCTATTTGTTGCTGCAGCTGTTTGAAACATATACAGGACTTCCCGCGCGCGCGTATTAACACTTTGCCAGCCAACTGGAATAATTTTCCAAACGACACCCCAAAAATGATTTATCCTAATCTTACAAACCGTAAGATTCATACATGTTTTATGTATTATAGAATCGGCATGTAAAATCCACTTAAATAAGTTTAAAAACATCCAACTCTCCAGCTAGTAATGTCTAAAATTACAGATGATTAACGGCAAGTCATTGCTTCATACAATGACTTCTATTTTTCAATTCCCTGGAGTACCAGTGGCGTGGAGAGCGTTAACTTCTCTCGCACTCTCTCTCTCTCTCTCTTCTTGATGGTGTCATCCACGTGCCAGCGAGATGAAGCTCCATGCTGTTTCGGTGGGAAAATTGTTGATGAGAATACGCGGGAGATAAAAGAGATATGTCATGAATGTCAATGCTACGGCAAAGGAAAAAGATAAGCGACTTGCATAGCAAGTTTACATGCTCTGCTGCCGGTGGGTTTTAACTTCTGGCAATGCGGTGAGATATGTATGTGTAATTACAGACACCGGAATAATAATTATTGAGTTGCCGTGTAAGGAAAACAATCCATTCAGATATGTCTTGCCAGCTTCATCCTTTTAATTTACCGTACCATCTATATGTGTATCCATTTGACATTTTTGTTTCAATGAACGCGTTTCCATTAGACAGGTGTTTATGTTGGGGTTCTAGACCATGACTTACATAAATCGCAAAAAGCTTGTTTAGTTAGAGAAAATCGACAGACTTGGCATGAAAGTATAAGGGAGATGGGTTGTCAAACCACTTTTATGTGATTGGATAATACTATTCCATTAGGATGCACATTTTAATGGGACTAATCCTTGGACTTACTTCTCAACGTGATAATTTCAAAATAATTCAGTCATGGGAATTAATAACTTTTTATTTTTTCATGCTATTTTAGTCAAAATAATATGATTCTTGAATCTTCTTTTGGTCTTGGAAGGACTAGTTTTACAAATCAACATACCTACTTAAAACGTATCTGTTTCCACTATGGCCTTATATATTGTTGTTACCATTTTTTTGGCATTTAGGTACTAAGAGAAAAAGATAATAATGCCCGGGATTTAGGGACGCCCTTCACTATAGTATCACGGCGCTTACCATTATTACAATGTATTACGCTGTAACTAGGAAATCACCAGAATCATTTCGCTTTAACTAAGGCGCAACCGTAACTCAGCTACTATCAGCACCTAGATTGTAACATTTCCGTAACAGCTCCCCATTTCACCCCTGGGTAAAGAGACGCTTACCTTTCCCAAGTACACAACACGTTGGGCGCAGCGGGACTCGAACCCACAACCTTCAGATCATGAATCCGCCGTCAAATCTACTGGACCGCACGTGCCCACAAAAATGAAGATAGAGGCACACAGGGTCAGAATGAATTGCCCTTTTCAATACAATATATCAGAATATCTGCACCCTGAGAAACAAATCTTTCTGATAATTCAGCAATACCTTGACTAATCTGTACTTTGTAAAGGAAGAAGTTTTGAAAAGTCAGGTGAACAGTTGAGGTGGGTAATAAAATGAAGGAAACGGCGTTCAAAATCGGTATGATATTTCATAGCGTTTTATAGCAATCATCTTGCAATATTATCGGAATGAAAATTTGATTCCCCCAATGGAAAACAGTCCTATTTACCTTGTGAATTATTGAATTAGCTGTGGGGAGTTTTTGGTTACTTCATCCCGTTTATTGACTGGGTGTCACTCAATAAGGCTAGGAGAAGACAGAGTTAAGACTCGACAAAATTATCATGGCGTCAATTAAAGGCGCACTTTTTTTGTTATTTTCAGCCTCCTCACACCCCAATAACCCCATTAGAGAGTTGTGTTTTTGACATCATTTCGCACGTGAACGCTTTCTGACGTAAATTGATTTTACTCGTAAAAATCACTCGCAGATGTATTCGTATGTGCGAGCATAGATGCTTTGAAAAAAAATCGACACAGTAGTCCATAAGGGCATCACCCATTACAAACTGCATGTAGGATGATCGGATTCAAGATGAAGATTTTGAATTCATTTTCTTGAAACAAGAAAATAATTAACGCACTGTAAAAGTCTATAGATAACACTTTTTTAACACTTCAACACGTTAATAATTATATTTTGCACATGATTAACACTAAACATGTTAAAACAGACGATTAATGATTATTAACACCTTAAAGCATTAATATTGTCCAGAATTAACATCTTAAAATATAAAAATTAACACGTTGAAGTGTTCAAAAGTATTCTCCGACTTTTACAGCGCGAAAAAACACGCAATCACAAAAAGAAAAATAATATCGAAAGTTGGTATGATTGTTTGTGAGTAGAAAAGCAAACCGTTTACATCGGTAAAGAAACATTTTGTTGTATTAGTTCGTTGTTCGTTTGCTTGTTTTGTTTTGTTTTTACTCACTACCATCCACATATTACTGAATAAGAGACACTTTCCTAATGAGAAATATTTTTAAATCAATCTAGAAAGAAAGGCACATCATAATCTAGTATTTTTTATTCATAAGTATTTTCTGGTCTTGGAAAGGTATCCAAAGAAAAGAAACTTTACTCACTCGCAAACACACCTACTTTTAAAGTTTTCTGCTAATATAATATGACCTAGTAATCTCTTAGAAATGTAGGCACGAAGAGGATAGGTAAGGTAAGGCAATCTCTTAGAAAAGAAATAAATAATAATATGCACTTTTGTACTAAAATAGTATATTCTTCAAAGCTGCGATTATGGGCACTTGTAATAGAAATGTGCCTTTGAAAACAGAACTTTTATGTTTTGTGTCTTAATAACACAAGGTAGCTTGTGATAGTAGCGGGTTTAAAACTTGTGAATACCGCGGCACTTTGGATACGAGTATACTCGATGAGGAGCTTGCCGTTGGGCGCTCTAACGACAAGCTTGTCTAGAATTTCTCACTCGGGAGATTTAGAGTTCATAAAAATTTCAAAATTAATATGAAGATTGTAAGTTATATTAACTTTCATTACAATAATGATGGATTTGAGATTAAAAGACAAAAATTGTTTAGACTTTGTCCAGTAAATGGCAAGAGAACTCTAAATGTTCAGCAATTATTTCTTACTTGCCGGAAGATCATGACGTATCATACACAATAATATGACGTATCATGGCTGCATTATACTCATAGAAACTCATAGTTTTGCACAGTGTAGATATATGTATGTTAGACGACAAAATCTGCGATATTTGATCAATTATTTAGTACTTGAAGACAGGAAGATTTTTTTCGAAACCAGGTTTAAGAGTGTATTAATTCACACCTGAAGTAAGGAAGTTGAAGGCACCATCTGTATGCATCTAAAATATGATTTAGTATTTTCTGTCGTGTACGTCAGAATTCAAAGCATCTTCATATGGGCCGAATAGAACAGGATGCAAGTTCAATACTTAGTTGTTGGTCTTCGTTACTTCTCGTTTATCCGATAAACGTTTGAAGCATTCTACAACCAATCACGTGCCAATTTAGAGAAATCGTGTCCTAAGAAAAGCCTCTCCGTGTCCCTTTACATGTACAAAATCTTACTTTCAAAGCTATAAATGGCTGGTGGTTTATTGTTCACTGTTTCAAAACGTTTTATTGTAATATAACATAATGCACACTTTAAGTGTTTAATACAAAACAAGAAACTCCAAATACTTCTGATCAGATCTTTTGTGGCAAATGACAATTGTGAATTTGAGTCTCTTGGCTAGAAAATCTAGGGTCGTCTGCGGTCAGAATTGCTCTGTCTCGCTAATTTTGAAATTTAATGGTTCAGGTTGACTGGCCTAAAACAATGGAACCACTGAAGTGAATCTGGGTCAGAAGTGACCCAAAGAACGGGGCATTCCAAATGATGTGCCACTAAGTGGTACTCTATCCGCTGAGTACAAGAAATATGTATGTCTTAAATGGCATAATAATTGAATCCATTGAAATGGTTTTGTTCTATATTTACATTATGGGTATCGGGAAATATCATATTTGATGGTTTAGGGTTAAATATTGGTTTTGCGCAAATAACGATCTGTCTGCATCTGTGATCTCGTGACCTTACTTTAATGAAAACATTGTCCATTGGCTGAGTGATATATATATATATATATATATATATATATATATATATATATATATATATATATATATATATATATATATATATATATATATATATCCTTACATGTCTTGTGTGATTTTAATCTTTGGGTTTCTTTACTGCTCATTTGTCCGATAAACCTTTGAAACGTTTTGCAAACAATCATGTGCAACTTTAGAGAAAAAAATCCCCATGCCCCTTTTAATGTACAAAATCGTAGTTTCAGAGCTACAAATGGGCGGTGGTTTATTGTTCACTGTTTCAAAACGTTTTATTGTAATATAACATATTGCACACTTTAAGTGAGTAATACAAAACAAAAGAAACACCAAATACTTGTCATCAGATCTTTTGTGACAATTGACAATTGTGAATTGGAGTCTTGTGTTCATGTATATAATGAACATTGGAGTGCTTACAAGGATAAAAGCCTCAATGAGTACGTAACTAAGCTTTTTTCGAAGATGGTGCATGGTGGCGCAATATCTTAAGTAAGACAAACGTCTAGGTGGTTTCTATTTTGTTTCTTAAATTTTAAAATTAATCCAACTTATGCCAAGAAATGTTCAAGAATCAATATATTTAATGTTAAAGCAAAATTTGGTGACATTAAATTTTCTTAAACCATTCAATATTATATTTAATCCTATAAAGAGTATGTCATGCAAACAGTGCGTAATTAATAACATTTTAGGCAACGTTAAGTGCTCCCGTACTAAAAACATCCACTTCCACTACACTTAAGGTGCGATGTTGGCAGAATAATTATACTTTTAAAATTTTCTATCGTGCCTTTCAAATCAAATTACCATTTTTCTCAATGACAGGCACCCCAGAAGAAAATGCATTTTAATCGTTGGCAAAGCAGCAGCGATTCAGTTTTCCAGACGTGTGCGTAAAAGTCAGTTCCCAAAACAGTTCCGACTTGAACGACTGAAATCACATCTGCAGGTTTGCGATTTCACTTTCACTCGATATTAACAGTTTAATGGCCTATACTAAAAGTCATTAAGTCGCAATGATGTACTAGTAGTACCTGCGGACGAAAAATTAACCCATAAAACGCGCCAGCGGCATTCGAATTACTTACAGCCATAATCTTACTCCGAATAAGCGCTGTTCTACTGCTGTAGAAATGCTAAAATAACCATTTTCATTATCCTATGTGTGCTCCGCATAACTAATCAATTACAAAAGAATTAAATTCATCAATTAATAAAATACTACTTTATCCCGGCTGTATCTTTAAATCATTTCGAGATCTAGCACGAAGTAGCTGTTTTACTCAATGTATAAAAAACCTTTAGTGTTTAAATCTACAGCATTATGATAAATGTGTATTAATGTAGTAAGCTTCTGTAACCTTTTTATGTTTGAACATCAAATATTTATCTTGGCACGGCATTTCCTTATGGACATGTTAAATGACATGATACATCATTAATCAATAGTCTTGTCTGACTACATATGTTTTAAACAAACTGTCTGCATCAGTACTCACGTCTTATTTTTAAGGTGAGCCCCTTACAACTACTTGTCATCGCAAACAACATCAAACCAAGACTTGGAATGCTTTGGCTTACTTTAATACCAGTTCCATGTTGTGTCTGAATAGGGAATACAGGTAAAGGGGATTTGAAATCTCTTAACAATTGGAGTGAAATATTTGGACTTCGTTATGAAAGTGCATACGGATTATATCGACACGCAAGTTGTTATCGCCGACTCAACAGATTCTTCGTGCGCGGCGTGCATGGAAATGGTTAAACGACATTCTTGCCATGATGAATGGCTGTCCTGACAATGCATGTCAAACGCAAAATGAAAATAATGAGAAGTGATTCAGTTATAGGTGGATTTCGACTTTAGCTGTCGGCTAAATTAAGTGCTCCTACATAGGCAGCATCAAGGAATGCGATCTTTACACATGGATCATGTAGTCTGAAAACCACGTTTAAATTCACACAAGAATGTTCCTATTACCGCCTCAAGGGAGCATTTGAAGTTACTCATTTGGATTCGTCAAGACTTCAGGTGCAAAAAATGCTGGGCATCATATCACTTTCTCTTTCAAAATTTCAAGAAAACGTGACGATATAGGCCTACTCGAATTTTACATTAAACCAATCGTAACAGCCTTTATGTCATTATTATTGGTCCCTAATGGAAAATGATACACTCCGTATGTTATTTCTTTGTGTCTCTCGTTGCCTAAAAATACAACGTTCCCCCTCACTACGCTTATCATAATCTGTACATGTTTTTAATAATTCATCACCATGAAATCATAGATTTTTAAGCATATTCTAGACATAAGGGCTTTATATTTCTCAAATATTTTGTAAAATAAGTTCCTCCATATTTTCAATTTAAGCAAGAAATGCGTTTCTTATTGATTTTTGACATTTTGGGGCGAGTCCTCTAAATATAGAACTTTATCCTACAACAAGAACACTTATGTATGTGGCATTTACCACCCTTTAATGTACAATCCAATTAACATCACGTTCGGTCAAATTGGTGCTTTGTTAATCGCTTTTCTAACGGTAAAAATTACGTTTAAGGGTAATTAAAGGCAATATCAGTGATAAAACCGAAAGGGTCAAAATATTTGAAATTTGCAGAAATATCTTGCAAGTAATGGATGCGTGCGTAGAATTTGTATACATTACATTTTCCAACTGAAAAACTGTCAGAAAAGTGAAAAAAACGGGAGTGTTCAATATCTAAATCTATTTTATTTACATGTCGTAGTAAGTGTCCGTTCGGACAGTAATGGCTAAAATATCCAATTTTGTCTTTATTAGGTTGCTTTCGGTCTTATCATTTGCAGGGAATGTTAGGATACTTATACTTGTTACAGACATTCAAAAATCTGATTTTTGATGATTTTGTTCAATTTTCTGATTTTGCAAATCACTGATAGTGCCTTTAAATAAACCAATCGCTACGGTATGAATAATTCGAAACAAGTTGTACTTGTTGAAAAAGATCTAAAAACTGAATTATTAAGTTATAAATAACAACACAATTGTTTTATTTCGCCCATATATGTAAAGGTGTTGACCTTTTGTAGCCTTCAAAATGAAAACTGTAACTCAAGCTTGTGTTTTTTTTATTTACATTGCAATCGAAAGCAGCTTATCATCTCCGTTTTATCTGACTTTTAAGAGTAACCTTCTGATTGTCTTTTTAATCTGATTTCTTTAATTCAATCTTTCAAAAAAGGTGAGCGTAATCAATATCAGCAATTCCAAATGATGTGCCACTAAGTGGTACTCTATCCGCTGAGTACAAGAAACATGTATGTTTTAAATGGCATGAAAATTGAATGAATGCGTTTAAATGGTTTTGTTCTATATTTACATTATGTGTAATGGGAAGATCATATTTGAAGGTTTGGGTTAAATATTGATTTTACGCAAATAATGATCTCTCTATATCTGTGGGTCTCGCGACCTTACTTTAAATGAAACATTGTCCATTGGCTGTGTAATTTTAATCTTATCATTTCTGATTATAAAAATAACGCTTTAAAATATTAATGGTTTTGTTATGTTTATTTTTTTTTGTTTATGCAAGTCAATATTTTAGTCATTGTGTTTTTTTACGCTCATTTGTCCGATAAACCTTTGAACTTTCGTAACAATCATTCAACTTAAAGAGAAAATCCCCATACCCACCTTTTAATGTATAAAAATCTTAGTTTTAGAGCTCAATGACAGTGGTTTAATTGTTCAGCCTGTTTCAAAACGTTTATTTGAATATCACATATCCGCATTGGTACACTTTAAATGTGTAATCCAAAACAAAAGAAACACCAATACTTTCCTCATCAAGATCTTTTGTGACAATTGACAATCGGAATATGGAGTTTCTTGTCATGTTTAATGAGCATTAGAGTGTTTACAAGGATAAAAGCCTCAATGAGTATGTTAACTAAGCTGTTTTTTCAAAGATTGGTGCGCAATATCTTAATTAAGACAAACCTCTTGTTTCTCTGGTGTGCTTAATTTTTAAATTAATCCGATTTATATGCCAAAAAATGTTCAAGAATCAATATATTTTAATGTTAAGCAAAATTTGGTGACTTAAATTTTCTTAAAAAAAAACCATTCAATAATTATGTAATCCTATAAAGAGTATGTCATGCAAACAGTGGCGTATTAATAACATTTTAGGCAACGTTTAAGTGGCTCCCGTACTAAAAACAATCGACTTCCACTACACTTAAGGTGCGATGTTGGCATAAAAGAATAATTATATTTTTTTTTTAATTTCCAATCGTGTGCCTTTCAAAATCAATTACCATTTTTCTCAAGAAACCACCCCAGACGAGAATGCATTTTAAAACTCTTTGGCAAGCAGCAGCGATTCGTTTTTCCAGAACGTGTGCTCATAAAATCAGTTTCCCTAAACAGTTCCGACGTGACGACCGAATCCACATCTTGCAAGGTTTGTCGATTTCACTTTCACGTTCCACTCCATATTAACAGTTTTTGGCCTATACTGAAAGTCATTAAGTCGCAATAATGTACTAGTAGTACCTGCGGACCGACAAAAATTAACCCATAAAACGCGCCAGCGGCATTAGAATTACTTACAGCCATAATCTTACTCCAAATAAGCGCTGTTCTACTGCTGTGAAATGCTAAAAATAACCATTTTCGTTTCCTATGTGTGCTCCGCATAACTAATCATTATAAAAGAATTAAATCATCAATTAATCCAAGCCTACTTTATCAATCCCGGCTAACCTTTAAGTCATTTCGAGATCTACCATGCGAAGTAGCTGTTTACTCAATTATAAAAACCCTTTAGTTTTAATCTACTCTGCATAATTTATGATATATTTGTATTAATGTATGATCTTCTGTAACCTTTTTTGCTTGAACATCCTAATAGGTATCTTGGCATGGCAATTTTCCTTATGGACATGTTAAATGACATGATACAGTCATTAATCAATAGTCTTGTCTGACGACATATGTTTTAAACAAACTGTCCTGCATCTGTACTCACGTCTTATTTTTAGGTGAAGCCCTTACAACTACTTGTCATCGCAAACAACATCAAACCAAGACATGAGCTTGCCCGTACTTTAATAACAGTTCAAGGTTGTTTCTGAATAGGGAATACCTGAGTAAAAGGGATTTGAAATCTATTAAACATTTGGGTGAAAATTTGGACTCGTTAAATTAAAAGTGCATACGGATCCTCTCAACACGCAATGTGTTTATCGCCGACTCAACAGTTCTTCGTGCGCGCGTGCATGGAAATGGTTAAAACGACTTTCTTGCCAGACGATGAATGGTTGTCCTGACAATGGCATGTCAAACCAAATGAAAAATAAGGAGAAGTATTCAGTTATAGTGGGGGATTTCGCTTTACTGTCTGCTAAATTAAGTGCTTCCTACATCGCAGCAAAGTAATGCGATCTTTAACTGGATCCATATAGGTCTGAAACACACTTTAAAAATAGATTCACACAATAATGTTCCCTAATTAAATTACCTACCAAAATTTAAGCATTAACCGCCTCAGGGAACATTTACGTACCAACCTCATTTGGAGTCGTCAAGACTTTCTGTGCAAAAATGTTGAGCGCATCTCACTTTCGCTTTCAAAATTTCAAGAAAAACGTGACGATATAGCCTACTCGAAGTTTAAATTAAACCATCGTAACAGCCTGTATGTCATTTTATTGGTCCCTAATGGAAAATGATGACCTCCATTGTTATTTCCTTGTGTCTCCTCGTTGCCTAAAAATACAACGCTCCCCCTCACTACGCTTAATCGTATCTGTACAGTTTTGAATAATTCCCATCACCACGAATCAATACATTTTCAAGCATTTCTAGACATAAGGGCTTTATATTTCTAAATACATTTGTAAAATATGTGGTACTTCCACTCCATCCTACTCCATGATTTTTCAATTTACGCAAGAAATTCTTTCTTATTGATTTTGATCATTTTTTGGGCGAGTCGTCTGTAAATGTAGAGCCGTATACTATATAAGCCCTTTATGTAAGGTGGCAGTTACGGCTCTATTATTGTACAATTAACACAATTCGTGTTAACACACCCATTCACTTTTCGGGGTAAAGTGGTGCTTTTATAATTCGCCTTTCTAACGGCAAAAAATTACGTTTGAGGGTAATTAAAGGCACTATCAGTGATCCACCCCACGAGTCAAATTTTTGAAATTGCAGAAATATCTTTCACGTAATGATACGTCCGGTAGAATATATTTTCCAACTGTTTTGAAATCACTGATGTGCCTTTAAAGCACTGTCCTGATTTGTCAAAATCCGAAAATTGAACAAACCTCAAAACAATTTCTGAAATGTCTAACAAGTATAAGTAGCCTAACATACCCTTCAAGGAATACACCGAAAGCAAACTAATAAAGCCAAAGAAATACGGGTAAGTTATTCATTATTGTCCGAACGAACACTTACTACAACACGTAATTAAATGGAGATTTAGATATTAAACACTTCTCCTTTTCTCACTTTTCTGACAGTTTTTCATAGTTGTAAAATTACTAATGGTATACGAATTTCTATCTACTACCCCGACGTATCCATTACATGAAAGATATTTCTCAAATTTCAAATATTTTGTCCTCTTTGGGGTGGATCACTGATAGTGCCTTTAATTCCCTCAAACGTATTTTTTTTGCCGTTAGAAAAGCGATTAACAAGCTCCAATTTGAACCAAAAGTGAATGGAATGTTAACACGAATTATGTTAATTTTGGATGTTCCATATTAGGGGCCCGTAGCTGCCACTTCATAAAGGGGCGGAGTAGAGGATACGGCTCTAACATTTTACACGACTCGCCCCAACATTGGCCAACATCATTAGAATAAATTTCTTGCTTAAATTGAAAAAAATAGACGGAGTGGATACCAACCTATTTACAAAATATTTTAGAAATAATCAACAGCCCTTCTGTCTAGAAATATGCTTGCAAATGTATGAATTTTCGTGGTGAATTATTACAACATTAAGATTAATTAAACGGTAGTGAGGGAGCCGTTGTTATTATTGTGGCAACGAGATACACAAAAAATTACCATACGGGAGTGTATCGTTTTTCCATTAGGTACCAATAATAATGACATACAAGGCTGTTACGAATGTTTTACTTTTACCTTCGAGTAAGGCCTATATCGGCACGTTTTCTGGAAAAGTCTGTGACGAATCCAAATCATACTTAAAATGCTCCCTTGAGGCGGTAATAGGCATTCTTGTGGTGAATTTAAACGTGGTTGTTTCAGAACTCAAATATGAATCATGTGTAAAGATCGCATTTTCCTTGCTGCCTATGTCGGAGCACTTAATTTAGGCCGACAGCTAAAGTCGAAATCCCCCTATAACTGAATCACTTCTCATTATTTTTCATGTTTTTGCGTTTGACATAGCATTGTCAGACACAGACATTCATCATCATGACAAGAAAGAATCGTTTAAAACCAATTCCATCCACGCCGCGCAGCAGAATCTTTGAGTCGTCGATAACACCTTGCGTTTTTGGGGCTGAGAGGATCCGTATGCACTTTTCATAACGAAAGTCCAAATATTTCAACTCCAAATGGTAAAGATTTCCAAACCATTTTAAACCTACAGGTATTCCCTATTTCCGAAACAACATGAAACTGTTATAAAGAGTTAATCAAGCATTCCAAGTCTTGGATTGATGTTGTTTGTGATGACAGGTAGTTTGTAACTGTAAGGCTCACCTTAAAAAATAAGACGTGAGTAAACAGAATGCAGACAGTTTTTAAAACATAGTAGTCAGACAGAGACTATTGAATTTATGATGTATCATGTCATTTAACATGTCCATAAGGACATTGTTGCCAAGTTCAATATTTGATGTCAAACATAAAAAGGTTACAGAAACTCACTACATTAATACACATTTACATAAATTCATTTTGGTTAAGATTTAAAAACTAAAGGTTTTTTTTATACATGAGTAAAACAGCTACTTAATGCTAGACCGTCGAAAAGACGTAAAGAGTTTTAGCCGCTAAAGTATTTTATAATGAAATGAATTTAACTTATTTTGTAATTGAATTAGTTTTGTCGAGCACGAATATGATGAACTGACAAATGTATGTTTAGCTTTTCTACAGCAGTAGAACAGCGCTTAGTTGGAGTAAGATTAGGTGGCATATTCTAATGTCCGGCCGCGGCGCATTTGTATGGGTTAATTTTCGGTCCCGCAGGTACTACTAGTACATCATTGCGACTTAATGACTTTTAGTATAGCCCATTAACCTGTTAATATCTAATGGAAGTTGACATCGCAAAGCCTGAGATGTGATTTCTGGCGTCGTTCAAGTCGGAACTGTTTTTGGAACTGACTTTTACGCACCCGGCTGGAGAAAAATGAATCGCTGCTGCTTTGCCACGATTAAAATGCTTTTTTTCTGGTGGGCTGTCATTAAGAAAATGGTAATTTGATTTGAAAGGCCCGCTTGGCAAAACTTTAAAAAATATAATTATTCTGCCAACACGCCCACTTAATGTAGTGGAAGTGAATGGTTATTAAGTACGGGAGCACTTGAACGTTGCCTAAAATGTTATTATTAAACGCACTGTTTGCATGACATACCTTCGTAGAATTAAATATATATTGAATGTTAAGAAAATTTAATGTCACCAAATTTGACTTGAACATTAAATATATCGATTCTTGAACATTTCTTGGCATAAATCGAATTAATTTTAAAATTTAAGAAAGGAAAAGAGAAACCACCTAAGTTTCGTCTTACTTACTTAGATATTGCGCCACCATGCACCATCTTCGTAAAAAGCTTAGTTTACGTACTCCATTGAGGCTTTTATCCTTGTAAGCACTCCAATGTTCATTATATATATGAACAAAGGGACTCCAATCACCCAATGTCAATTGTCAAAAAGTTTATGAGAAGTATTTTGCTGTTGTTGTTTTGTATTACACCATTAATGTGTGCAATATGTTATATTACAAGAAAACGTTTTGAAAACAGTGAACAATAAACCACGCCCATTTGTTGTCTGAAACTAAGATTTTGTACATAAAGGGGCATCATGGGGATTTTTTTTTTTACTTAAAGTTGCAAGGATTGTTTGCCAAAACGTTTCAGGTTTATGGACAAAATGTGCAGTGAAAGTAAAACTAATGACAAACTTTTGAACTCTTTGGTAACAACAATTTTGAGAAAAAAACTAATAAAACATTTAATAATTTTAAAGCGTTATTCCTTCTAGATCAGGAATGATAAGATTAAAATTACACAAACATGTAAGGAGATATATATCATCAGCCAATAGACAATGTTTCATTAAGTAAGTCGAGATCACAGATGTAGACAGATCGTTATTTGCGGCAAAACATACTTTAACCCTAACCTTCAAAAGGATCTTTCCGATTACACATAATGTAAATATAGAACAAATACCCCTTTCACCGGGATTCAATTATTATGCCATTTAGATTATCTTGTACTAGCGGAGAGTACACTTAGTGCCACATCTTTGGAAATTGCTGATATTGATTAAGCTCACCTTTCTGAAAGATTGAATTAAAGAAATCAGATTAAACTAAAAAGGACAAGCAGAAGGTACTCAAAGTCAGATTAACGCAGATGATAAGATGCTTTCGATTGCAATGAAATTAGAAAACACAAGCTGGAGATACAGTTTCATTTTGCAAGGACTACGCAAAAGGTCAGCACCTTTACATGTGGCCGAAATTAAAACAATTGTGTTGGTATTTATAACTTATAATTCAGTTTTAGATCTTTTTCAACAAGTACAGATTGTCTCGAATTATTCATCGCTACGGTGTGACTATTAAGAGACAAGCTGTACTTGTTGAAAAAGATCTAAAATCTGAATTATTAAGTTATAAATAACAACGCAAGTGTTTTATTCAGCCCACATATGTAAAGGTGCTGACTTTTTGTAGCTTCAAAATGAAACTGTAACTCAGCTTGCTGGTTTTTTTTTTATTTCATTCAATCGAAAGGCAACGTATCATCTGCGTTTTAATCTGACTTTTTTAGAGTAACTTCTGATGGTTTTTTTAATTTGCTTTCTTTAATTCAATCTTTCAAAAAAGGTGAGCGTAATCCAATACTCAGCAATTCCAAATGATTTGTTTTGTTTTTTCTTGGGGGGTGGGGGGCCACTAAGTGGTACTCTATCCGCTGAGTAAAGATAATATGTCTAAATGGAATAATAATTGAATCCTTTGAACTGGTTTTGTTCTTATCTTACATTATGTGTATCGGGAAAGCTCATATGTGAAGGTTTTTAGGGTTTAATCATTGGTTTTGGCAAACAAAATAACGATCTGTATAATCTGTTATCTCGTGACCTTACTTTTAAGGAAAAACCTACTGTCTTGGCTGAGGGATATATATCTTCTTTACCATGGTTTGTGTAATTTTAATCTTATCAGTTCTGATCTAGAAGGGAATTAAACGCTTTTTTAAAAATATTAAATGTTTTGTTATGTTATGTTCTTTTGTTATGCAGTTCATAGTTTTGTCATTGGGTTCTTTACTGCTCATTGTACGATTAAACCTTCGAAACGGTTTTGACAAACAATCATGTGCAACTTACGAGAAAAAAAATCCACATGCCCCTTAATGTACAAAATCTTAGTTTCAGAGCTACAAGATGGGCGGTGTTGATTGTTCATTGTTTCAAAACGTTTTATGGTAATATAAACATATTGCACACTTACTTGTGTAATACAAAAACAAAACACAAAAGAAAACGCAAAGACTTCTCATCATATCTTTTGTGACAAGTTGATAATGTGCATGAATTGGATTTCTTGTTCAGTTATATAATGAGCAGTGGAGTACTAAACGGATAATAAAAGCCTCAATGGGTAAACGTACGTAACTAAGCTGTTTTCGAAGATGATGCATGTGGCGCAATATCTTCAGTAAGACAACCTGCTGAGTGGTTTATCTTTGTGTTTTTTTTAAATATTAAAATTAATCCGAGTTATGCCAAGAAATGCATCAGAATCATATATTTAATGTTCAAGCAAATTTGGTGACATAAATTTAGCGCCTCAAGGGAGCATTTTAAGTTACTAGTTGGATTCGTCAAGACTTCAGTGCAAAAAATCTTGGGCATCATATCCTTTCGCTCTCAAAATGTCAAGAAATACGTGACGAATAGCCTACTGCAGTTTATTAAAAAAAATTAAACCATTCGTATAGCTTTTGTATGTCATTATTATTGGTCCTTAGGAATGATACATCCGTATGTTTATTTCTTTGTATCTTCGTTGCCTAAAAAATCCAAACGCTCCCCCTCACTACCTTATCATAATCTGTACATTTTTAATAATTTTTTATTTTTTTTCCTCAAAAATCACATTTTCAAGCATATTCTAGACAGAATGGCTTTAATATTTCTAAAATATTTTGTAACATAAGTTGTACCCCCTCCTCCTACTCCATATTTTCAATTTAATCAAGAAATTTCTTTCTTTTGATTTTGACATGTTTGGGTTCAGTCGTCTGTAAAGTACGAGCCTTTATATAATAAGCACCTTGTATGAAGGTGGCAGTTACGGCCCTATTAATGTACAATCCAATTAACATCACGTTCATCGTGTTAACATCCTTCACTTTTTTGGTCAAAATCGTGCTTGTTTTAATAATCCTGCTTTCTAACGGCAAAAATTACGTTTGAGGGTAATTAAAGGCACTATCAGAATCCACCCGAAATGAGTCACAATATTCGAAATTTTAGAAATATCTTTCAAGTGGATCCCTCCGTAGAATTCGTATACCTTATATGTTTCCGAACTAAAAAAACTTGTCAGAAAAGTGAGAAACGGATGTTCAAAATCCAAATCTCACATTTAATTACGTGTTGTATTAAGGTGGTCCGTTCTGACAGTATGACAAAATATCGATTTCGTCCTTTTATTAGGTTTGCTTTTGTTCGGTCTTATTATAATTTGCAGGGAATGTTAGGATATACCTTGTTACAAAAAAAAGACATTCACAAATCTGACTTTGATGATTTTGTTCAATTTTCTGATTTGCAAATCACTGCTAGTGCCTTTATATAAACCAATCGCTACGGTATGAATAATTCAAAACAATTTGTACTGTTCTAAAAAGATCTCCAAAAACTTAATTATAGTTTATAAATAACACACAAGTGTTTTTTATTTCCTCCCACATGTAAAGGTGCTGATTTTTTGTAGTCTTTCAAAAATGAAACTGTAACTCAACGTTGTGTTATATATTTTTTTAATTTCATTGCAATCGAAAGCCGTTTATCATCTGCGTTTTATCTGTCTTTTTAGAGTACCTCTGATTGTCTTTTTAATTTAATTTGATTTTTCTTTAATTCAATCTATTCAAAAAAGGTGAGCGTAATCAATATCAGCAATTCCAAATGATGTTGTGCCACTAAGTGGTACTCTATCCGCTTAGTACAAGAAATAATATATGTCGTAATGCATCATACGAATCCGTTGATATGTTTTTGTTCTATATTTATATTATGGGTATCGGGAAAGCTCATATTTGATGTTTTAGGGTTTATGCGTGGTTTTGCGCGAATAACGACTGTCTACATCTGTGATCTCGTGACCTTACTTTAATGAAAACATTTCCGTGTCTTCCTGTATCTATAAAACAACACTATCTCCTTACATGTCTTGTGTAATTTTTAATCTTATCAGGTCTGATCTAGAATGAATAACGATTTATATACAAATAAGCCCGTAATTCCAATAAGGTGTCTAACAACTGTTTAGTTAAACTAAAGTTATCTCCTGAAATAGTGAGTTAGATAGGGGATAATTTTGAACTCGGCAAAATCATCATTTTTTTCCTTATCGACCAAAAACGTTCTGTACTAAAAAACTAACATATCTAATTACTTTGAGAAATAACCCTTTTCCCATAATTTCAAAAAAATGAATTCTTTGCTTATCCATCCCACTACTTCAAATATAACGATTGTTTGATTAACGATTGTTAGACATCTTTTTGGAATACGAGCCTAAATGTTTTTTTATGTTATGTTAATGTTATTTTGTTATGCACAATAACTGTATTTATTCATCGCTAAAGATAGCTAATGAGAGTCTAACCAGGTATCTCTTAGTGTAGAGTAAGATTAAACTCCTATCCAAGTGCGTTTTTTTGTATTTTGATTTGTTCTGGAACACATAAATGTAAGCAACAAAATGCTGTATTAGTTCTTTCACTGCCGGGGTTCTCGTATAATGGGTAGTTACCTTTTAACTGCGTAGGTCCGTTCGTAATAAACTCGATGGTATGAGATTTATAGAACTGCATGTTCATAAAATCAATTCAAGAAAAAATAACAAAATCAATATCAAGAAAAAATAACATCCAAGTAAAACAATAGAACAAAGATAAAATACCAACAAACAAAATTAATAATTTATAAAAGTCGGGTTTTTAAAAAATCTAAATTAGTAAATTATTTTGAAATCCAAATTTTAAAAAGAAATCAAAATAAAAACCCAAATGACAAAAAAATCAAAATCAATCATTTAAGAGTAAAAAGATTCCAGAAAATAACCCAACTCTCAAATCAAACTTTTGTCAGTCGATATGGAACCGGCTTGTTCTAGAATCAGGGAATCATCTACTGCAGATAGACATTTAAAGATGTTCTTGTATGTGGGGTAAACGTTGTTTTCCAATAGCTAGAGGGACTTTCATGATTATTCACTCCGAGAGTGGGTTTTTTTTTGTGTTAGGTTTTAGGGTTATGGTTAGGGATAGAGTAAGTGTTAGGATATTCATGTTCTTCTTGCCATTGGAAAACAACGCTTACCTTGTATGTGAAGGTAGGTCGCATATGGACATTTACCTTGAAGGATCTGTTATAGGGTAAATGTAATGAGATATAATGTGATAACAATAACGGAAGCATTCTGAGCCACCTCCTTATCAGCAGGTTTACCCAACCTACATTTCTTTTCTCCCAGGATATTTTCTCCGTTGCGAGATCGTCAAATGGTTCTGCTATAGGTTTCCATCTTCCCAACCATAGACTACGCTGAGGGAGATGGTGTCAACCCACCGGCTATGTTGGTCACACGTACCTCTCACCTATGGGAAACCGTTGTGGGAAAAGAGCTGCTTTTGTATCTGCTCCAGTAGGAATAAGAAAGAAAAGAAAATTCCTATCTTACCCCTTTCAAGTGGAGATATTTTTCATTGAAAGCTTTACATCGGTGCAAAAATCAGGGTTTTCAATTTCTTATGGGATACCCCCATTATACGAAATCTCTTGTTGCACTTAACCGATAGAGAACTAGAGCAATTACAAGTTTCATTCACCCAATGTTGACAAATAACATTTTATAAACGATAAAAATAGCACTGGTATGAAAGGAGATAAGGTCCGCCGGGAGACGTAGTCCGGGCTCCATAGAGTACAACGGAATAAGGCATAAAACTGTTGCGTGAAGAGTCAACTGAATCAAGTGCCCTATTTTTAACCGTTGTAGGTGTATATTGAACAGTTCTAAATTTTCTCAAACAGCAAATTTTAGCTCACCTTTAGGAAGCTTTCTGTCAGCAATTCGCTTGACTTTCTTCAGCCCCAAACTAACACGTGGGGGCGCTGTTGGAGTGTTGGAGTGTTACGGAGACTCAGCACCGCCAGACGGACGTTGTAGGTGTACTATAAAAACTTCTAAACCGGTATGGCATGGAGATATGGTCCTCCGGAATCATAGTCCACTTACAACGGTGAAGAATAGAGGACTCGATTCGATTGATTATTCACGCAACATTCGTTCACGCTTTATTACGTCGTCGTCTATGGAGCCCGGACTATGGCTCCGGGCGGACCATATCTCCTTTTACACCGGCATAACCCAAAGAAGAAAACCTTTTTCCGTGTTTCGATTCCCGCGCAGCGCAGTCCTACAAGTTTCCTTCTAGTGTTTCTAGTGTCTTCTAGATTCCCACACCGGCGCAGTCCTACATTTTATTTTCCGTCTAGTGTTTCTATAGTGTCTTCTAGTGGTTGTTATTATATAAAACGTGATTTTTCATACATTTTATAGGGTAAAACTGTTAATGTCTCTAGTTGTGTTTATATTCAGTTTCCTGTTTTATTTGGCATTTTATTCCCAATGTGTGTATATGAGTGTGCGTGCGTGTGCATTTATACATTATCCATACTCCTCAAACCCACTGTACTTCGACAGATATTTTCACTGCGCCTTGGACGTCTAATGAGGTTGATATGTTGCGCTTGATTAAAAAGAGAAAAAACTAGATCTTCTGATTTCGTTTACAATGCCCTGCCACTGCAATCGAGCAACGGATCGTTTAAAGAACATGCATATTCACATACCCAAATAACTAGGGTTGGGCGGTAATTGTTGTACGGTATCGGTAGTTGTGGTAGTGTATTCTAAGGTTTAGCGTAAGGGACTTTAAATTTCAATATATTAACACTGAAGTAATCGCGTTGAGTACCACAGGGGTTAATCCACAATGTTACAACACAGACGGTAGATACAGATCAATGATTTTGAAAATTACTTCTGCTGATGCATTCAATTGTCCAATTACTCTTCTTCGTCTCATCCGCGCAAGAGGCATGTTTAAGTGAAACTGAAACCAACTTTTGTCTCAAGTTGTTTGTGATTTAGATCTTTATTTCAACATACGACTGTAATTTAATACATAACTTAAATTGAAGGAAACAAAGAGTGACCACTTTCTTCACCATAAAAAATAATACTAGCACCTGATAAGATCGCCCTTTTGAGAAATTGTTGCAATATGTTTTTTTGTTTTTTGCGGCCAATTTTAATTTTTCGATTTTTTATTAAATTTGTCTGAACTTTTGTTTATCCCGCGAATGACCAATTGAAGCATTGATTATATTACAAAGCGCCATTTTATATTTTGCCTCTGTCTCAGAGAGAGAGACGGGAGAGGAAAGAATAGATGAGTAAATGAAAGGGGTGTCAAATTACAAATATTTAACGCTTTCATCCGAAAGCAAAAAAAAAATATTTCTTGAAAATACGATTTTTTTCTGTATACCGTGACGTGCAAAAACCTCCCAACATGGCTGCCAAGAGATGCGCGTACATGATTTCATCTTGTCATGAAAACTCTCAATAACAGAAGTGAAATAGGTTCTATTGGTGCTATCCTTCAACAAAATAAATCAAACTCTTCAGGACTGCCAAGTCTTGCGTAATTTATTTTATTTATTATGCTTTCCAGTTTTCAGTGGAAAAATCGACCTTATTTCACACACACACACAAATGAATTTACTTTAATGCAAACCAAGGTTTTTCTCCTACAATCAATTGCGATGGGCTGTTTTCCCCATGTTAGTTTAAATTTAATTTTGGAAATTTTGGGTTTTTTGTTATTTTATTGATTTTGTTTTTTTGTATAATTTCTTAAACAAAGTTGAAAACATGGTAAACAGCGGTTGATTTAAAATTTTGTTCTAACAGTGTAAATATCAAAGGTTATAATCTGTATTATGGCCTTTTCACATAGTTGAATGTTTGACACAAGTCTTGTAGATTTCAAACAATCAACGCAACAAAAGCAAAAATCAGAACCCGCGTCTTAATCCCAATCGAAAATTAACTGGATTCAACAGGGCTTATCTGGGTTCAGCTAGTTTTCATATGGAAACACGATCTTTTCAAATTGATTAGGGCTGGTTAGAACTGCTTCCAACTAATCTGAACTAGATTTAACTTGTTTCAAATGGATTTTCGGAAAACCAAGTTACAAATCTAGTTAAACCCCAGTGCAACCGCACGTCGGAGATTCTGGCCCGAAATCATGCTCCAGGACCATGACCGGTCTTATTATCTCATAAGGCAGCTATTCAATATTTTTCTACTTCAATCCACAACTCTGATGTTTTTATGATTCCAATCTCCAACTCTAAAATACAAATAAAATCATAAACTAAATTTTGTTCCTGGAGTGGGATTCGAACCCACGACCTTTAGATAACAAGACGAGCGCCCATAGACAAACGCCACGCAATCCGAGCCGGCGGGAAGTCGTTCTTTTGTAATACTTCAATATAAACATTAACGGAATAAAGCGCACACATAATAATGATAGCGCCCCCTAAGAGACTAGTTGAAAATATGTGCTTCCTGGATCTGGATTTCGGGCCAAAATCTCCAAGAATCAGTGCGCCCCGTTCATACCGAAATTGGATACTTTTCAATCGTAGTTCACTTGAATTTAAAACTGGAGAAGGCGAGGTCCATGCATGTTTGATGTGACTGCATGATCTGTATTTCGACTCTTGGACATCTTTCTCTATACCATACCAGGGGCGGATCCAGGATTTGAAAAACAATCGAAATTACCGGGGGCTGAAAGGCTGTAATTTGTCCAAAATGAGCTGATTTTGCAAGATTTTGCAGAATAGACCGTGTTCAATATGACGTCAGCCACCAGACATGTTGGTGGACAAGATGCATACATTCCAGGACTACAATACATTAAGCTGTCAATCGATCCATGTTAGCGATTGCACAGGGATCATTGATAGGTGAATGTATTGTAGTACTGGAATGCGTCTATCTTGTCCACCAACATGGCTGGCTTTTGAATACGGTCTATTACCGGGAGGCACGAGCCCCCTCCGCCCCCTCCCTGGATCCGCGCCTGCGGATAAAATAGACAATTACATAAAATAGACAATTGGTATAAGGTTTTCACAATATACACAAACCTTTTATCTGGTGTTCCTAATTTTGTCCCAAAGGAATAAAAATTATTTAAACATATAATTTCCAGCAAATACTCTTTTAAGTTTGCATTGGTTTTTGGGATAAATTACTTTTAAATATAACGAGTTACCAAAGGATACAGTACTACTCAACGAACGTATACCGGCAATTCGTATTACCCTTGAAACTATAACTGGGGAATGGTGCAGAGCACATGTACGACGTTTTGATCCACGTCAACTTCACATGATTTTTCCCTTGCCACCTAGAAGACACATCTCCGTAATTAAACTGTTGATTGGGGAAATATGTGCAGGATGAGACCGACTTGTTAGACCGTAATGGGGGACTTGTTACTGTCATGTGTCTTGTTGAGGAGAAGTATTGCCTACGGCTTTTTTATGATAGGGAAAACGAGTGATGACATAACGGACGAGATGATTTGATTGTTATGATGGGAATAATGATGAAAAGAACTGGTATCTTTATTTTATTAATAATTATTTATTGGTATACCTTAAGTAGAGAGCTATGTTTATCGTTAAAGAACATAACGTAAAGATGTATGGGTATTGTACACACTGGTGTTATAGGTGTCACACAAAAAAAGTTGATAATATTTATAATAGACAATAAATACGGTTTTACAAAAATGGGGGATGCATATTTTTACGTTGAAACCTATACCACATGGATCCTTTATCATAGTACATATTCTATGGGCCAGATATTATTATTATTACGAATATTATTAACACTAGAGATTTCGAAAATATATTTTTGGGTTATAACTAAAAATAGTCAAATAGAACAAAGATAAATCACTTTAAAAAGTCAAATGTCCAAAGTTAAAGATGAATCTGATTTTTCGTATTTTCATGCGTAAACATGATTATGTATCGATAACAGTGCCATATGCTATTGTGTATAATAAAAATTCTGGATCAGGAATTGATAAACAAAGTTGTGATTTTCTATATGAGGAATTCGATTTAAGCTATTCTATTGCACACAGTGATTAGTATATTAGAAGTATTATGTATATGCCAAAAAAATACGCTTCTTTGAAAATGAGGGTGGCCTCCTCAGGAAATCTCCGAGTCAACCTTTTTGCGGCCAATTTTAATTTTTCGATTGTTTATTAAGATTTGTCTGAACTTTTGTTTATCCCCAGATGACCAAGTTGAGAATTTATTATAATCAGAGAGAGAGAGAGGGAGGAGAGAGAGACGGGAGAGGAAAGAATAGATGAGTAAATGAAAGGGGTGTCAAATTACAACATATTCTATTACCTCTGCTGCTCATTATTGAAAATGCAGCATTCTGATTGGTCAGTTTACTGCCCATTATTCTGCAATAATGGGTCGCCAATGCATTTCTTATTAAATGGAGCTGTTTTAGGTAATAGAATAGAAATAAAGGGTTTGCAGTGTCATTTATGGGCTCATGATGTATCCTCGGCCAGAAAAACTTTCAAAAATGGGCTCGGTGCGCCTCGCGCCATGATTTAGTTTTTCTGACCTCAGACACATTATTCGCCCATAAATGGCACTGCAAACCCTTTATTTCTTAATTAATCGCTTTCATTCGAAAGCAAAAAAATATATTTCTTGAAAATACGATTTTTCCTGTATACCGTGACGTGCAAAAAACTCCCAATATGGCTACAAGAAGTTGGCAGTAAGTATTTCTCGTGTCATGAAAACTCTCAAAAACAAATAAAAAGGTTCTTTGTTGTACTCATCAACCAAAATAAATCAAACTCTTTAGGAGCTGCTTTATTTATTTTATTTATTATGCTTTCCCGTTTTCAGTGGAAAATAGACCTTATTCACACACAAACACCACACAAATGAATTTACTTTAATGCAAACCAAGGTTTTACTCTTGCCATCATTGAGATGGGCTTGTTTTCCCCTGGTAGTTTAAATTACAATCAAAACACTAACCTTTACTTTTATAATCTATTTTTATTTACGTTTTATGCTGTATGGAACTGTTTATGTAAGAACTAGTGAAGGTTATTTTCATTGTTTGTTACCTTTTAGTAACAATCTTAAATCACGAATATTGGATCTTTGCCGGATGAGTTCACGGCAAAAAATATCAACTAATGGGCTAGCAAATTGAATTTGACTTATATTGTATTTGCGTGTTGCATTACCAGTGTTATAACCTTAATAACCTAAAAATGGCAAAATTCTGAGGTAGTAATTAAAATTTTATGTTAAGTTACCAGCTAGTATAGACACTTTAAAATTTTGCTGTTTTAAAACGAGGGTGTTTAACGTGCTGTTATTTAAGTTTTAAACAAAATTGTTTAGTTGTTGTTATAAATGTGTCTTAACACTGTTGTATATGTTTTAAACATTTTTTAAAACAACGCGCAATTTTTAACCAACCGCGGTTATTCTGATTTCATCGTCCAACCGTGTTTAAAAAATCAATGAAACAAAATTGTTTTAAAAAGAAACAACTGATGCTTGAATTTTTAACACAAGCTGTGATTTTTACAACAATTGTTTATTCTTTTTATTTGTTCAAAGTGTATAATTCCTTTAAACAAAGTTGAACCATGGCCATGGTTAAACAACGCGGTTGATTAAAATTTTGTTATAACAGTTGTAAAATATCAAGGTTAGAATCTGTATATGGCCTTCTTTTTAATAGTTGAATTATTTTGACACAAGTCTTGTCAATTTCAAACAATCAACGCAACAAAGGCAAAATTCCGACCCCGCGTCTTAATCACAATCGAAAGTTAATTGGATTTAACAGGGCTTATCTATCTGGTTCACTAGTTTTCATATGGAAACACGATCTTTTCAAATTGATTAGGGCCTGGTTAGAACTGCTTCCAACTAATCTGAACTAGGTTTAACGTGTTTCAAAATGAAGTTTAGGAAAACCCTGGTTTACAAAGCCAGTTAAACCCCAGTGCCACCCGTCACCGAAATTGGGATACTTTTCAACTTAGTCACTTGAATTTAAAACTGAAGAAGGCGAGATCCTGCATGTTTGAGGTGACTTCATGATCTGTATTCGACTCTTGGACATCTTTCTCCATACCATATTACTGCTGAAAATTGACACTTTTTCCTTACTAACGGCTGGTTTTCTTTTATATCTAAGGTTTCGCATATCTTTTTTTTGCATATTCTTAATTTTTCTCCCCACGGGAATCGAAATTATTTTAAACCGTAATTTCCACAAAGATCTTTAATGCATTGGTTTGGGAGCTAACAATTACTTTTAAATATCACGAGTTACCAAAGATACAGTACTACTCAATAACGTATTACCTGTCATTCGTAATTACCCTTGAAACTATAACTGGGGAATGGTCTGCAGCGTATGCACGACCGTTTCTGAGCACGTAACTTCTGATTTTCGAAACTCAAAATTGCGAATGATGACATCAGTTCACTCTACCTTGCCAACCCAGACACATCTCTTAATTACACTGTTTATTGGGAAACATGTGCAGGATGAGACCAACTTATTAGACTGTAAGGCAGGACTTGCTACTGTCATGTGTCTGTTGAGGAGAAGTCTTGCCTACGGCCTTTTTTATGATGGAAAACGAGGATGACATACGACGATATGAGTTGATGTTATGAGGATAATGATGAAAAGAACGGTATCTTTATTTATCTATACTTATTTATTTTATACCTTAAGTAGAGAGGTATATCTTTTATCGTAATTACCATAACGTACTGCGGCCGTGAAATGGAAAATCCAAAATCTCTCCTTGTGATATTTTGTAAGTTGCACTCACAGCATTCAATATTGTTTCAATGTAACGATATCACTAGATTCCTCATCACGTGTAATTTTACCGTGAATGGAAAAAACTATTGCACGTCTCAAAACGCGCGATAGGTTAGTATAATGGTATTGATCTTTGTACACACTGGTGTTTATCGTTTCCCTCAACCAAGTAACATTAAGAAATACATACCGTTTTATGTACAGTAATGATATATACACAGTGCCATAATATTGTATATAATAAAAATTCTGACATCCGGCATTTTGTAACAACGTTGTGATTCTAATGAAGGAATTCGATTTTTAAAGCTTATCTATTTCACACAGTGATTAGTATTGCACAGCAATCTGTATAGACGAAAAAACACGATTTCTTTGAAATTGAGGGTGCCTCCTCGGGAAATTTCCGAGTCAACTTTAATTGGACAGTCTCCTACTCCATTTATGGACACGGGGGTCCGTCGAGGGTCCCCTCGTTGGCTAACACTAATGTCACACACGTGTCCGTACTTAGTGATATACATTTGTTAATCACCAAGTAAAGTTTGCTTGTTAATTTCAATTACCAACATTGTTGTAATGACAAAGTACCAATGTTTTTTTCTGAAATGTGAGTAACCTACTTAAAAAATCACAGAATTTTACCGTTGAATTTTTAATTCTAAAAAACCCTTTTTGTGTGACGTCACAAACGTGACCGAACTATATTTACCCCTCATGACAGAATGATGGTTAGATTTGGAATGAAGGTTATTCGTTATAGTAAGTTAGTTAGTTAAACCAAAGTTTTAAATCCGGTTTTGTCCCCGTCAACGGGGGTGGCCGGATACACCTCACACTCAGCAATACTGCTGTGTGAGGATTTATTGGAGCAAAAGATAATTGACCGGATGCCCTTCCTGACGCCAATCCACAGTTTTCAGCGGTGGGCCTAGCCTTTGGGTAACTATGCCCACCATACAAGGCAGCATGTGCTGGATGGCCGCCAAGCTCTCCAGAGATGACGCCCTTGTAGGTAGATCTTCTTTTTCATTCTACCAGGGTAGCCAGCTACCCTCCTCATCAGATTTCCTTAGAAAATCCTTAGAAAATCGATGGGGGTGACGGTTAGCCGCCGACAACTCGGCCCTGGGACAGGTAGTACTGGTTACCAGGATACCAGTAGCAGGCCCTAAAAGGAAACCTGACCTGACCTTATACCAATAGCAATAACAGATTGGTTATGTTGGCAAAATAGCATTGGGTTGAAAATCAAAATTTACCGTTTTGAGGTCACAAACTTGACCGAAGAATGTCCCTTTGACTATTAATCCATTTCATTACTTTTTAAATTGGAATAAAATTGAAGCATATATTGACTAAATTTTACCTTTTTTATCAAGTATAGCGTTATAATTTCATATAAATTGCGTTATTACCGTCTACAAAACTATAAAATCTCTAACGACATGAGATATGAATAAATAGGTTAATTTAATCACAAGTTGGGTGCACAAGTACGAAATGACGAGATTCGACTACTTATTTATTGCGAGTATATGAATTACTTTTGTTCATCCTATTTTTCCTATAATTTTTCTAATAACATAATTGTGGGTATGGGTAGTTATGGTGTTTGTTACGGTCGTGGATATACACTTTAGCAAGCCTGAAAATATTACATGGATTGCTAGAACGGGTGCCTCTGTAAATATGCAAAAAATTTAATATGATACTACCACTATAAAAATAGACTGTTAAAAATAACATTCATCGTATTTTATAATATAGAATGCAGGGAAAATATCAGATGAAAAGCTTTGGGCGTTATGTTTAAATGCCTGGGTAGGATAAAATGCGTGTTTTAACACCTATCAGCATGTTAAAATGTGAAATGTCTGGTATATCGACGCCAAATTGATACATTATAGCCAATTGAAACAACGTAAAATTTCTTGAAAGAGAGTTCCATTTTCAGATTTTGTTAGATTTTACGTCAACAAAGCAATTTCAACAGCTGTTTTGCGACAATCACCGGTAATATATGGCAAGCCAAAAGGGTCATAATGTATTGCGGCAACACGTTGCTTTTTAAAGGTAAGGTGGCCAAAAGGAATTAGAACTTTAATTGACAACGCTTTGCTTTCTAAAGCAACGCGTTCCTTCTATATTATTTACCTGGAAGGCCATCGGGGAAATGACCATAGTAATAATATTTTAATAATAGAAACATTATAATAATTAAATTTTGAACTATTCCAAAAATAACTGACACAGAAAGATGTTTACGTGACTTGGGGTCGGTATTCATTTGCACATTAAAAATGAAGTCACATAGACTATGTTGGATAACACCGATACATTTTAAGACCTAAGTAGAAGAATAGAAATATTTCTAGTGTACGAAGCAGTAGAATCCCTATAAACGCAAAGGCTTTGGAGATTTTTTTTTGATAATCTTGTAAATATTGTACTTTATCAAAAAGAGGCAGAATTGACATTTTGTTCTTCCCATAATTAACTCACTACAATACATTTTGAAAAAATACATAAATCTAGGCTTTTAGCTCTTTCTGGCATTTCGAATATACAATTTGAACATTAGTTTGGAGAATGATTAGAAAATATTGGTATTATATATATATCCGATTTGTTATATTTCATGCAACATGCATCCACCAAACCATGATATCGTAATTGGAAATATATGTAAATGAAGATTCTTCGAAGCTTTCGATAATAGACGAGCGTTGACGAAATCAAGTACATAGTAAACGCGTGTATACAGCGTAATAGTTCTCTTGGCAATTCCATTATTTCATAATAAATTTCACAGGTTATAACAAATATAATATCGTCGCTGGGCGGGAAAACCTCATATGTACATTTGACCTTTAAAAGCAAAACCTCACATGTAGTAAAAACGTTTACATGACAAAACCTCATATGTAACATTTTCGAGAGACACCAAAAACTGAATAATTTGCTGTAATGCCATGCACTAGAAAGGTTTTCCTTTCTAAATATATTTAGGTAATTATTTACTCCAGATTCTGAAATAAAGTGCCATATGGTTTACTATCATATTTGGAGTGAAATTCAAGCTAGAACCTGATGTGACCAAAATGCACATATGAGGTTTTAGCACTGGGGCCCACTTTTTACATATGAGGTTTTGCATTTGACCTCTGGAGTTACATATGAGGTTTTTCCCGCCCAGCGACGATATATTTTTATTTCTTATTTTAATAAGATTTTATTTCATCATTATGAAGAAAATAATGATCAAATGATCAACGTACGTATTGTTGGAATCAATTTTAGAACGAAGTATACCTGTAAAGAGAACTTCAGCTGAATCTAATATGATCGAAACATTCCATACCACTTTGGCCAATATGTGCTGTCATATCAAAAACCCCGTTCCCGACCTTTAATTTAATTAAAGCAAAAATTGGCGTTTTAAATTACAAAATTGAAATTAAAAGTGCGTTGGATACGGCAATTACCCGTCATATCCGAGATGAACACAGGTTCGTTAATTGACTCATATAGGGCTATCGTCGTAATAAAAAACATACTGTTTCTTAAATCATCATCATCATCATCATCATCATCATCATCATCATCATCATCATCATCGTCATCGTCATCATCATCATCATCATCATCATCATCATCATCATCGTCATCGTCATCATCGTCATCGTCATCATCGTCATCGTCATCATCGTCATCGTCATCATCGTCATCGTCATCATCGTCATCGTCATCATCGTCATCGTCATCATCGTCATCGTCATCATCATCATCATCATCATCATCATCATCATCATCGTCATCGTCATCATCGTCATCGTCATCATCATCATCATCGTCATCGTCATCATCGTCATCGTCATCATCGTCATCGTCATCATCGTCATCGTCATCATCATCATCATCGTCATCGTCATCATCGTCATCGTCATCATCATCATCATCATCATCATCATCATCATCATCATCATCGTCATCGTCATCATCGTCATCGTCATCATCGTCATCGTCATCATCATCATCATCATCATCATCATCATCATCATCATCATCATCGTCATCGTCATCATCGTCATCGTCATCATCGTCATCGTCATCATCGTCATCGTCATCATCATCATCATCATCATCATCATCATCATCATCATCATCATCATCGTCATCGTCATCATCGTCATCGTCATCATCATCATCATCATCATCATCATCATCATCATCATCGTCATCGTCATCATCGTCATCGTCATCATCGTCATCGTCATCATCATCATCATCGTCATCGTCATCATCGTCATCGTCATCATCATCATCATCATCGTCATCGTCATCATCGTCATCGTCATCATCGTCATCGTCATCATCGTCATCGTCATCATCGTCATCGTCATCATCGTCATCGTCATCATCATCATCATCGTCATCGTCATCATCGTCATCGTCATCATCATCATCATCATCATCATCATCATCATCATCATCATCATCATCATCATCATCATCATCGTCATCGTCATCATCATCATCGTCATCGTCATCATCATCATCACCATCATCACCATCATCACCATCATCACCATCATCACCATCATCACCATCAGCCATCACTGTCAATCAAGCAATCCTCACTCATCTTCATCTCCTCATATCGACATCATCAACATAAACCATCACCTCCATCGCCATCTTCATCTTCTTCATCTTCTTTATCATTATCATCGTTATCATCGTTGTTAACATCTGCTGATTTTATCCTTCTCAACCACCATCTTATATAGCGTTCGCCATTGTTATTATTATCATGATCGCTTTTCATCAATTTCTTATGTACATCATGCATCATCTTTCTTACTCTTGGTATGTTGTTGATATTAGGATCGTGAGTGTTGTTGAGCGAATGCTCTTATATGGCAAAAGATAACGACAACTTTGTGTCTGAACAGAGCACTTCATACATCCTTTAGTAGGGAGTCCAAGCACCCGATAACGTGAAAACATCACGCGTAAACACGGTGTAATTATGTACGTGTCAGGTAACCCACCGATTAGGTATGGATGAGACTTTCCAGGCACACTCTGTTTTAATAACATTAAAGATATTGGTTCAAATCTGAACTGTCCGTGACCTCTATGAAGTGTTATGGACCTTGTCGTAATAGGTTTATAATTTGATCTAAATTGCGTTTTTACACTGTACGAGGCGGTAAATTCTTTAACAATGGGATAAATCAGTTAATTAAATCAAGTTAGGTGATTAAAACGAGATTCGACTGAATTTTTATTATATTAATTAAAAGGTGGATTTCGTGATCCTAGCACCTATATTTTGTTCATGTTTTTTATTAGATGCTCTTGAGAAGATTTTTTCCATCGTAGATGGTATAAAATCGAGTGGATAAAAGCCACAACATTGCAAGTTACCCTAGCATATGTGTAGCAAGCAAATGATTGTCAGAATATCACAGTCATGCACAGAGTTGGGTGGTTGTCTCATGTAGCAGTACAAAGTCCTCTGGTTCCCATTATTTTAAGAATTAAGGACATGGTTTACGCCTACTAGGAAATCCATTTACATTTCCTAAGCAGCTAGAAACAAAACTTTTGATTGGATGACAGCCCACCCATCACAGTGGATAACTTCTCAGTTCACTGACACGTAATGGATGATCTGACCCACGTTCTTGAGAGTACCATTATGTGTACTATGCCCAGATAACACAAGCATTGTTTTAAAACCTGTTTCCTGTAAGTTTGAATTTTGTAATGGGCTGTTGCAATGGGCTGTAGTTAAAATATTTAGGATCTATTTGATTGATAAACTACCCACAATGTTCCACATTGCTGAACCAATCATAACAACAAATTTGTACATGCAGGCTATGGAAATCCTGGTGACAAGTGTAGTTGACTGAAATACTTGTTCACTTTCTGCTTTACCAAGAAATAACCCAGCTCAGACTGAAATACTAACACTTTCATGAGATATTTTGCGAATGAATGATGAACAGGGGACAGGCTCATATCTTGGAAATTGGGGCAAATTGGCCAAAGTACAGTATGAAAGTGCCGGGGAGGCACTCACCTATGAAATGGATATGGGTGTAAGGCTGGCGTTTCCAAACCCAGGGACATTTAGTGGCTAGGGACTGCAAAAAATAGGGGTCTTTGCGTGTATTTCAAAATTAAAGGTTGATGCATGAGTATGGTTGATGGCAGACATACATACTGTTGTTATATAATCTATCTAATACGAGAGGGGTTTCCTTTGATCTCAAGTATTTACACTAACATATTAAGTACTAACATCCTCGCTAAGCGATGGTTGTCTTTTTTAAAAGACTATTATTGTTTGTTGTTGTTTCAATCTGTTGATTCTAATGGTGTGTTTTGATGTTATGAGCAAATGCTTGTATCATGGTGCCCCATAGGCCATTATGCTGTAATTTTCAGTTTACGGCGGATTTTCGGAGTATATCGAATCTGTACGTACGTATTATATATCCCTAACGTCCCTAGTGGAAAATCTGACGATCACCGCAAAAAAGGAGGTAGCGGTATTTTTCTTGTTAGATCTAGGGGCATTCTCACCCTAACTCAAGGCAGGGGTCCGCTCCGGTTTTTTTTACGTTTATTTAAATGCAATTAATGGACGTATAATAGGGATATAGGCCAACATTAAAATCTCAACTTTGTTGAGGTTGAGATTTGATCTTGCTCATTTGTTTTTTTATCTCCGTTCAGTTTTCATTTGCAATAATTTAATTTACAACTTAATTATAAACATATCAGAGGTTACAGTGTCTGCACTTTCTATGAAAACACCGGTCACGGTCGTGGCTATGCACTTTAACAAGTCTAAAATTATACCATTTGATTACTACATTACGATGTGCCTCTATGCAAATGTAAATATGCTACTACACTATAAAAATAGAATGTTAAATATAACATTCATGGTAGTTTGCAATAGAGGTCTTCCACCTTCCGGATTAGCGGCCATCTTACCGGGAATGGCAGAGTCCATTCCAAATTCTGGAGACTTTCTAAATCTAAAGAACGACATGCATGTTGGATATGTATCCATAAAAGTATGGGTCACACTTTGAATAGCACAAGTACTTTGAGGTCGGGTATTAAATTGATCTGAATGACGAATACTACGGGAACTAACACCTTTTGTTATAGGTTATGCATGAGTGAGGTGAAAGACCTCCATAGTGAAGAAGCACGAAAAGCCGTGGGTCATGATCAATGATTGTTAACATGCACATTTTAACTTCCATCAGCATTTTAAAGGTTAGATGAAATGTCTGGTATATTGCTGGAAAATTGATATGTCATATCCAATTGAGAAAAAGTAATTTTTTTTACAAGAGAGGTGTTTTTTTTTTTTTTCAAACCAGCATTTCATTGTTTTGAGAAGCCACAAACTGTTCCACTGGCATGTGTGAGCTGACGTGACATTACAAAAGGTAGCATATATGACTGTGAAGCGAAGCCATGATGAAATGAATGATTCATGATAAAGTTCAGAAGTTGAGTTACACTGATGATCTTATTGATCTCTTCTTGTGAATGCCGTGACAACTACTTAAGCCCCAGTGACAGGCTATGCACAACTCTGGGATCTTGATGTAGAGGCATACAAGCCAGTTCTTTTTTGTCCTTTGTTTTTTATTCATTTTGGTTGTTTCGTCTTTTTTGGGGGGTGGTTCGTTTTGTTTCTTGTTTGTGTTTGTTTCTGTGTTTTTGTTTCTTTGTTATTTTCATTTTCTGTTTGTTCTTTCTTCATGTTTCCTTTGATTTGTTTGTTTGTAGTGTTTTTGTTTCTTTGCTTTGCTTTTGTTTTTTGTTTTGTGTTATTCTTTGTTTTGTTTTGTTTTGTTCTTTTTTTTTGTTTCTGCGTATTGTTTTATGTTCTTGGTTTTTTTTGTTCTTTGGGTTTTTTTTGTGTGTGTTTTTATTTTGTTTGTTTTTTGTTTTTGTTCTTTGCTTCTTTTATTAGGTTTTCTTTTGTTTGTATTTGAGTTTGAAGTCATAGATTAACATTATAATAAAGATGATTCAAAATCTGTTGTTGAAATGCGACAAGTGATGGTAGTGGGATTGACTCTAAAATACCTTACATTATAAATTGAAATATATCGTCTGCCATTGCAAGTTCGCGCGCTTCCTTATCAGTTTTGATGATTGGCATTCCGCGTGAGCAAAAGAAGTTGGTATAAACCAAAGGTACAAATTAGTTATTGGTCTACTTTAAATATGGTCGAGGCTGTCGAATCGCTACTGGTTTTTAAGCTACAATTATTGGACCATTTAATATTTTTTTCACTCCAGATATGGCATAATAAAATTACCAGGTATTGGAAAATTCTGCTCTACCACAGTGTTATTCTTATGAACATTCATTGTATTGCTCTAAATTATTCCAGAATTGCATCAGAAGAAATTATTTAAAAATGAGTAGTATTTGAAGTACAATATAAAATGTATAAATATTGGAAGGCATATCCTTTGCTAGTTAAATGTTATTTTAAACCTATCCTTCTGAATTCAGTAATGTATTTCGTATCAAATAGTGTTTACAAGTAATTATGCAGAAGTCTGGATGGAACAAAACGATTATAAGTTATTTTATGTGGAAAATAAGTAAAATTTTATATGAAACTATCGCATTTTGATCAAGTGGGTATTGTACTAAAAGCGGTATGACCTTATCACCTTTTCCCTGACGTCGGTAGCATTAAAAATTAGCCACAGTATATCTTAAAATTCATCTGTTGGTATTTTGCATTCTTGATAATTCAGTTGTGATAACAAGACTGCAGGTAGTCATATGAGTCCTTAGTAAGTGTCACACGCAATTTGAGAAAGTGGGAGATTTTTGGCCATGTGAGTATACTAGATTCCCACGCGCGTAATACTATAATAGATGAGGTATATGAGCTCGAAGGGAAGTACACATCAATTCAATGAACAAGGGCATTACGCATTATAAGTACTTTCCAAAGTATCACCCGCACGCTTAATGGACCGTTCTAAATTTTGATATTGGTTAGTTCCTTTGACATTATTATCATCGCGCATACATGGGAATCATGTTCATGCGTGATTATATTCAACAGGGAAACCCATTATGTTATTAAGTTAATGGCCAGAATGGACCGTTAAATCTCGACATTAACCATGCCATCGATAACCATTGCACATGGGTTTAGACGGGAGATTAATTGCTTAAGTATTTAGGACCCCGCTCTTTAATCCTCCTTCTGGATAAATGTATCTACAAGGTATATCACAAAAAAGACACCACGAAAAATAATTACTTTTACCTGAAGCATAAATCTTTATGTAATAGTTTTCGTGAATCCTAAAGAAACAAAGGCTCAGTGTGAGATTTCACTTGGGCATTCTTTCCATGATTTTATACCAAGAAAACTGAATAGGTTTCAGATTGCAAATCCTCTATCTTTATTATATTTTTCATCTCGAATAAACTAAAGTCCATTTTAAGCATCAAAACGTGTTTCAGCGTTTAAAATGTTGTTTATTTCACATACATTTGTTTGATCTCAATGATACCTTCCTTTTAACCCAGAGGGTCACCATCTTTTTAACAGGGGTTCTGATGGCTTATTACACGATATAACATGAGATAAACCGGTGAGTAAACCAATCCAAATAGACTTCTATGTATCTCAACCAAAACCTGTAATTTTTTTCATTACCAGGTCTTGATTGGATAAAATATATCATATAAACCGTGTATAAACAATTAGAATTGGCCCCATAGACTGCGGAGGGGGGGGGGGGGGGGGGGGGGGTAAGACTTTCATTAGGATTACTGTGAGTGCATCTGTCGTAAGCTACAGTGCTGTGTGCATTAGCATTAAAATCTAACGGAGAGTAGAGTTGACCATTTTTGGATATTTAATTATAAAAGTATATTTTGAAATCTGAACAAAATGTTAAATTCCCATTGTGTGGTATGAAAATCATAATTGAGTATGGCTATTGTGATCTGTACCAAGATTGATGCCACGGTACAGATAATAATATATAAATGCTGCTCTAGACGTCTTAAAGTATATGGTCAAAAATGCATTCACAACCCATCACCCTGTGAAACCCTTTACTTAAAGGGAGGTTGTGACATGCGACCCTGAGTCACTATGACCCTCATGAATTCTTCAGACTTGTACGGAATAAAGTTGCATAAATTATGCAGTGGATTCCGTACAAGTCTGATGAATTCATCAGGGTCACTAGTGGACCCGGGGGTCGCTAAACTTGTCACAACCCGTAAGGGACATAATGGCATACAAAAAAAAATTGACATAATGAAAAGGACCCCTTACTGAAATCACTTCCACGAGTTTGAAAACATTTGGATGTTTACATTATGATTAAAAACAGTTAAAAACAGGAAGGAGTTCCGGGGGGGGTGGCAGTTTGTGGGCATTCTGGAACAGAAAAGCACGGTGTCCCTGACAGAATTTACAGTGTATCTAGCAGTTTTGCGGACACAATTTCAAAAGCTTCAGACCGGGATTCAGGCATTGTACTTTAGGCTTGTAGTAAGATATTGATCTGGCAAGTGAAAGATGGATTAGCCGGGATTAGCACATAAACACTAGCAATGGTCTGTGAGCTGATGACAACATGCTTTTCAAGTTTGGTCAATACTGGCAGTAATGTCAGCATCCTTGTTCCAGAAATTACCACAAACTGCCACATTCCCCCCTGGAACTCTTCCTGTTTTTACTGTTTTTTACAGAATGTAAACATTCAAAATTCAAACAAATTGTTTTCAAACTCGTGGAAGTGATTTCAATAAGGGTCCTTTTCATTATGTCAATTTGTTTTTCATGCCATTATGTCCCTTTAATGAGAGCATCGTGCTTGCATTGACGTTAAGTACTGATTAATGTTTATTAAGTATATTAATGTTTTTGTTGCAATTTACATGTTGAAAAACCTGTAGTTTCGATAATATCAATTTATCGTCTCCCCACCACTATCAGCCTATTTGATTGGTCATTGATATGATTTTATGACGTATTATGCCAATCAGAGACCTGGTAAGAAAAGGGTGCATAGAGAGATATATAAGAAATTTTTATTACTTTAATTTGTTTCAAAGTGAATTTCTGTTTCTCAACTTCGCTATTATCCCTTCCTTGTACTTTATCACTCTCATTTTGATCATTATTGTATTTTATGAGGAACAAAATATTTATTGATTGATGACTTAAAAGTCAAACCTTGATACAGTACACTCTATCACTGCGCACATATACCAACTAAATTATTTCTCCTGAGATCCTCTTCATCAGATCAGGGCTCTATTTTTTCAGGGTTTCCCTCGAGCTATGAGTGAAATGATAATTTCAGCAGAGGTTGAAAAAATGCATGGGTGTAGCTACTCCCATTGTTAAATTCCGTGGCATCATTCATTTCAAGAGAATGCACCATGGCAGGAGAAACACGCGTTATACAACTGCGAACACACGTTATGAAGAAATAATCATTTAAAGGGATAAGCAGCGATTTGCTAATCCGAAACATAGACAAAAATCACAAAAATCCGTATTTTGGTATTTTGTTACTGGCTTGGATGTGCTAAAATAACCTACCAGTGGTTGAACAGCAAAAACAAGATAGTCCCAACAGAACTCCAAAGTTAAAAACACTCCATGGTCCAAATGGACTCAAAGAGACTAGGAGAATACAAAAATACAATATAAAAAGCACCAGTCTCAACTATGTGTGCTGGATAAAAAGACTGGAACGGAAAAGAGTAAACTTTTTTTTCTTCCGGTGTGAAAGCAGATATAGTCCGGTGGGAGCCATAGTCCGGGGCTCCATAGACGATAACGGAATAAAGCGTGAAACTAATGTTGTGTAAAGAGTCAACTGAATCGATTGCCCTATGGTTCACCATTGTTCCCGGACTATGAGTACGCCGGACAGTGGTTACTTCTACACCGGCCTTTTTTATTCAGCACACATCAGTGGAGACTGGTGTCCGTTATATTGTATACCAGCGTTTGGCTAAAAATCCGTGCATTAAAGACAAGGCAGTACATTTTATCTGATTCTGGAATTTCTAAACGAGCGTGTAAAAATCCGACTTGAGATCAAATAGCCTTTCCCTGTGAATATCCCAGATTTTTAAGCATGATATTGTGCACTATATGACCTTTACAGTTTGACTTCAAACAAAACGTTATTGATCTTTGTTTATTCGGTAATAGTGAACACCAAAATCAGATGTTGAATGTAGATTTTGAGACGTCATTGCTGCATGTCTATTTGCGGGATGCGGTATAACAACTTTCCTCAAATCTCTTCTTCACTATTCGTTGACGTTTTCCCCACATTAAAGTAGTTTAATGGAATTGTATACACTCCATGATTTTTTAAGCTAAAATAATGCATTTCCACATTTTTTTATTCTCTCGCATTATCGCTGATTATCCCTTTAAGAGCTGGTTTACACATATATACTCTCAAAAATCAGACATCGTTTTCAGACAAATAAGTAGAAATAAAAGTACTGAGCGCACTGGGACCATAGCGGTTGTTTTCCTTTTCAAAAGGGGAAGTGTGAATGTCAAGTGGTTTAAAATTGGCGTGACTATTTTTCTCAATACGTTGCATGTCATCATACGAGCCATCGGGGGTGAGCACTCCAATATGAAATGATTTTCAAGCATCAACTTAAGTTTCAACAGAGAGTGTCTACCGGTGACAAAAAAGAGAAGTTTAAGCATTCGATTCCTATCTGACATCGTTTTCTGTTGTTATCTTGCACTTATAATTCCGCATTATATTACCTAAACTTCTAATAAATCGGATCAATTTTGTACAACATCAGACATTGTTTGCATAAGTCCTCTGCAGCAGCTGTGTGGTTTTTTTTCTGAACCCACTTAAACGCCCACCTTATCCTCCCGATTCCGCCATATATACACATCCACACCACACATACATTAATTCACTTTAAGTTTTACTTAAAATTCAATAAGCGTTCCCGGATAAACCTATACCTACGGTTGATATATCTGTGAGGGAGTACGCAGAACAAAACCTTATACACAAGAACGTGTCTAAAATATGGCTACAGTTTGAAATTCGGTATGGAAATAGGCCTTTTTAATAATTTGTCTATCTCCCGTATTTGGCTGAAATTCGAGTATTTGATGTAACGAGCACCAAAATGTGTTAAAGAAAACCACAAAACATTATGTGAAAAGTTAGTCTAATTTAGGCTAAACAATCGGAGCCTTTGGTGTATGCACTACCCTATTTTATGTCGGTGCACATTCAATTTAAAATGGGACCCTTGTTGTTTTAAGTATGTAATTACAATCTTAGGTAGCTTTTATAATACTGGGCGCATTTGTGTTAAGGCCTTCGGGCTGTTCCAGGTAATTTCTTTCGAATCGGCACGAACGCGCCTATTTTCGCTGATTACCAATGAGTTGACGGACGCTGTTTCGCGCCTACCGAGGTCAAAGTTTCATATTAATATAGATATTAGAACTGTGCATTATTACTGTGTTAAAAACATCACATTCGTCATAGCAACTACGAACATACCCGAGCCCATCCTATTTTGGACGCCATATTGAAAATGTGCAAACAAATCGTAGCTAACCTTTGCGACGGTAAACTTTCTGAACAAAAAACATGCCTGATGATGCCTGATGATCTTATCATTTTATATCCGAGGGTCGCCTGGCGAAATCAACGAAAAGAGTGCATTTTCCATGCTGTAAGGTTTATGTAGTAATGGTCTTGGGCGGTAACATTCATCTGGAGTCCACCTCAAACCATCCAATATTATATAAATAATGGTACAGTACTAAATGCGAAACTTTTAAAATCTCTGGCTCGGTCAAACAATCGCACGTACCAGATTGTTAAATGAATTCCTCCCCCTCTCGATTTTCCTTCTGATAATAGGACAAATAAAATCCCGTTTCCAGTTACAGCCATGTTATGATAACCTAATAACCATGGCAATATTAGCGATGCTGATCATACATTTGTATAATGTAATATGTTGTAAGAATGGCGCGGGGAAACGCTCCATTTAACAGGCACACATTGAGTTCCACGTCCCCGCTTTTACCAGCCATTATTCAGGGGATATCTCGATAGGATTCAGCCCAATCAAAATTGTGGGTGTCTATCACACGTAATTCTTGACACTGCTACAAAACGTGCTTAGAGTTTTTTAAATATTACCAATAGCACGCATGAAAAAGGGAAAATCTTGTGTTAAATTGATGTCAATAGGTCGTAAAAAGAGTATTTGCAACTTGGTGTTATAAATAGCAATCTTGTTATAAAAGTAAATCGGTAGTGGTTAACAAGAATAAGCAGAATTTGGCATTTGGATTTAGTAATTATTTAACATATTTGCAATGAGAGATGGCTTGAAACTACTTGGTACTTTTGATCAGTATGAGTAGAATTTAATCTTTCCCTGGTGACTTTTATTATATCAGATGGCTAAGCTTTCGCTACACTATATAGCAAGTGTTATCTTCAGAGCAAATGATAAGACAAGACGTTGCACCTTATGCACACCAAGGGAGAGTGTCATCATTTGGTCACACTCGATCGCTTTCTGACTCAGTGGTCATATCCTTTAAATAATCTATTCCATAAAGGAGGACTTATTTGTATTTTTTTTTCAAAAAAAGCGTAATGTCACTAGCGTTAAACATTTAGTGTCTTCGTCATGTCTATTCAATATGATAATGATGGGAATCATGGGATAGTGAACTAGACATGTTTAGTAAACCCAAGCTGCCAAGCGTATAATTTTCACCATCGTCTAACAATGGACTTGATGGTAATTTTAACCTCATAAACGTTGACATGCTTAACCTTCCTTATCGGCGTGGGCCGAATGTCTTTTTACTTCAGTATACACTGTAAAAAATACAGTGCAATTTACAGTAAATTTCTGTAAAAAAGGCGTATAAAATTAATATGCCTGTATTTGGACGTATTTTGGAAATACAGCTGAACACTGTAAATTTTATTTCCAATTGCCAGGTTCATCCTTCATGTAAGACTGCACGGAATTAGCCTAGCACGAAATCTTCATAAAAGGATCAAAGGATTACAAGTATTGTACAGCTTTAATCCGTAAAAGAGTCTTTACTCTAGTCTAACTCATGAATATGTGACACTAAGGACACACCATTTGCCAGGCCTATTATGACCGAATTTAAAAGTGGATCTCTTATTTGAAATTTAAAGAATATCAACATTTTTGTACACTATTATGAACTTTCAATTATTCGATTAAGTGCTAAAATTTACAGCGAAAAAAAGTACTGCAAATCTTACAGGAAAATCCAAGCAGCAATTCTGCCAACACAATACAGCTTTTACAGGTTTCCATTCAAATTCACTCCATACGGTATAGTTTCATGTAAGATATTTTACAATAAACTGTAAATTTTCCAGTATATGCACCGTAAAGCTTCGGTTGACATTTGTGGATAAATCTATTAATTTTTGTTTTATTCTCTGCGCCTTCACAATCTCTGTAATTACTCATCAAATGTATTATGTTTATTAAGTGTTTTGAATTTGATTGAATTCATTTTTACAGTATAATGTAATTTTACCTAAAATTTGTTAGCTTATTCTAGGATATTGTAGCTTATTATAGACGCTGTAACGTCCCGTTTACAAGGTTTGTTAAGTCGTTTTTTTTTTTTTTTTGTTAAGTCGTATTTTATTAAGTAGCGACTGCTCTCAAACATCAAAACATGATGCTAAGTTATGAAAATATAAGAAACCATGTCAAACATGAAATGTGTTGTTATTTCTTGTTTTTGCTATGCTTTTGTTGCTGTTTGTTATTATTATTGTTTTGTATTCCTGCGTAATTTTATTATAGTTATCAAGCGTGAGACTGTTGCTTTTATAAGCAGAACTTGTCAAGCGCGACGGATGACTTAATGCAGATATTTACCAGATCTTACCAGACGAGTTCCATATGAAAATCAGTCAAGGTGAACTGATTTGCAAGGGACACAGGCAGATTTTCAGTAAATAAAAAAATCCTTGAAGTTGAAATGGGTAGATGGGTACTTGCCATGAGTGCTAAAACAGATTTACAAGAAGGAACATTTTAGTACTCACCTAGAAGGACGCCAGTTTCAAGTCGAAGTCAGTTTGCCATTTTTAGCCTTTTTCGCTTATCATCTTCAGTCAAACGGATCTTCGTTTTAATAGTTAAATTTACACACCACTAGTTAACAGGGAATCGTTAGGCAATAATAACATAAATAAGATGGTCATGGACGAATCTGATTTTCAGGGAATTTACACAAAACTCTGATATATATTTTCTTGCACTTCACTTGCGCAAACTAATCCATTGGAATAAAAAAAACACTCCGGAGTCGTTTTTTTTACAAAATTACTAGATTTACACACAACATGCAAAAACTTCAATTTTGACCAAAATTGAGGGCGCCCTATATGAAAAATGTACCAGTGTACCTTTCATAGAAATTGTAGTCTACGCTACGTACAAGTTTGCAACCAAGATGCTCAATTCTTTTAAAAAGTTTCCAAAATCAACAATAGCAGAATCCTAAAGTCGGCAAATTGCTTAAAAACGGAAGTTATTTCAAATGCTTATTAATTAATAAAAGAAAGCATTTCTAAATAGTAAATGCTTTCAGTGATTACTAAATTAACACTTCACAAGACATTTTAGCAGCAAAACGCCTTAGTGCGTAAATCGATTCTGATTAGTTGTAGTCTAAAATTTCAACTTGATTGTATAATGTTCCCTATATTTATGTGTGATCTCCCATGATGAGATTTCCAGATTTACATAGAAGTCGTCAAATCTGAGAGTAGAGAATAATGATAATGATTCTAGTCACGCAAACTCAGGAAGTGAATTATCTATATTGCGTATAGTGCACAGACTTTAAAGCAGCAAAAATCTGAAGATGCCATAATCGATTTGCTAATGTTCCTTGAATTGTGGGGGAAACGCAACAATTTTTATTGATTATTGATATAACCAGGAAGTTGAATTTTTTCCAGTCTTGAATTGTGGCGTTCCAGATTAAAATAGACATTCAATCGTTAGAAGATCGTAATTACAATGCATTCGTTTAAATAGATAGCAGTACGAATTTTTGACTTTATATAATTATTCTAAGCTCCCCCAAATTCATAGACCGAAATACTGAATGGTGTTTTGATCTTCTATTCTTATACTATTTCTCTTCTTTCTTGAGTTTTGTGACCAAAACAATATCTGTCCAGGAGTTTAAGGGGAATTCTACGATTAAGTAAGCAAACCGTATTGCGATCTTAGCCCTGGAAATTTTAAGTTACATTTTTTTAAACGATTAAATTTAAGCTAAAACACACTATTTGGAACATGCCAGAAGAAAAAATATTTCATAATCACAAAACGGATTCCCAAATGTAGAATGGAGAAGAAAAATTCTATAATCACAACGGTTTCAAATTGTAGCATGAAGAGGAAAATCATAATTCACCAACCTGGATTTCAAATTATTTACCATGGTTCTTAACTAAAATCGCGTATTAAATGTGCAAAATTGTGTCTTTCATAAGATGTCTATCCCCCAGGAATCCAAGAGGTACATCAAACGTTTGGATTTCGATTATATGTTCCCAAATATGCGGATTAAGGAAGCGGAGAACGATACAGTTGTCGATTTGAGCACTCCAGAAGGAAGATAGACCACAGGAAGGCCAGAAATGGCTGTTCAAAATATATAGAAACTAAATGAATTCTCGCAATTCGCATTAGGGTGCGCCACAACGATTGCCTCGGGAGAGGCCGCTGTTTTCCCGATGCATCAGGGAGCAGTCGCATCCAGAGCCAGCGCAAATAAATGTTACACAGGATACCACGTCCCACCGATAATGTAGTTGTCAATAGCGAATGCCACAACCAAAAACGGCATTACAATTCCAAAACAATGTTACCCTCTGGTAGATGACTTAGTATCGTGCGCCAACGACAATCATTAATCTTGTTATTCCACACGTGGCTGAATCTTTCAAACAACACTATCTACGGTAGATGGAATGGTATCGTTAGCCAACGATATATGTCCATCTTGTTATTCAACATGTGGCTGAATTCTTTTCCAAAAAAAATACTATATTACGGTAGATGATTGGTATCGTTCGCCAACGTGTAAGTCATCTTGTTATTCAAAATGTGGCTGACATCTTTTCCAAACAATACTTTATTACGGTAGATGAATAATATCGTTCGCCAATGACATCATTAATCTGGACATCGTTTCAAAAAATACTATTTTCAACGGTTAGATGACTTGGATCGTTCGCAAACGATAATTATCTTGTGCATCTACGTTAGATCGTTCAAACAATTTAGGTCATCCTGTTATTCGTTAGATGGCTGCTATCGTTCGCTAAACGATACAAGTCAATCTTGGCCATTCCACAACACTGTTAGGTAGTTGACTATGGGGGCGTGGACCAAATAAACCAACCTGGATAACAAATCCTGTGTTCCCAATCGGGGGGCTCTAAGGGAAAAACAAGTGGTAAATTCATATAAATTAATTACAATCCACATTAACTGTCTGGTCCCGCACATAAACTGGCACATTTTCTTAAAAATAAATAAAATGTCACCTTCAATTTCTTTTTTCCCAATATCCGAGACCAATGGATATAGATAGATTTCAGCAAACCTGAAGCTAAAAGATACTTACAAGGGCCCGGTATGGGGGACCAATTAAAATACCCGTCCTCTCTCACAATAACTAAACCAGTGCTAACCATTATAATATAGGTCGTTGACACAAAGTTTTCTTCTGAAAATGCCGTAAATTGAATAGAAATGAAGTTAAGAAATACGTTACTGATTTGGTTCTGCACAAGTTGTTAGGTCAAAGCTTGCCCAGCAACATTTCTCTCATGATGTTTGTTCTGTTCTTCCTTTTCTAATAAATTGATTGAAAAATATGGCCAATTTAATTGAAACCACGCACTATAGAATCTCAATATTTTATTTATCTGTGATGAATGAGGATTGGATAAGATTTTGTCCTGAAAAAAGTACTCAGTCTAATTGGAGAGGTGATAACACACCTGAAATCTTTTCAGCTGCGACAAATAACAATGGTCCGCACTCCCCGAGAAAGGGAATCTGAGTGTTGTTTACCCGCATACCGGGCCGAGTTGAATATCTTTAACTCCATAGTTTTGCTGAAAGTCCATGTATTCCATTGGTCACTGATATTGGGGAAATGAATTGAAGTGACCCCATTTTATTTTCTTTTCAAGAAAAATGTGCCAGGTTTTATTTGTGGGAACAGACGTTATATGATTTCAATAATTATTATGAATTTTACCACTGGTGTTCCCTAGCCCCCCCGATGGAGAAACAAAACAACATGCATAGAAGGAAGGTCCCCTGTTTATAGCCTTTTCGACAGCATGGCTGACACAATGGGAGAGATTTTGGTAAAACCCGGGAAATACAAAGACGTACAGTCAGGTATGAACGTCTGCTCCAAATTGGCATCTACGTTAGATCGACAAACGCATAGAGTTCATCTTGTAATTCAACAGGTAGCTGACATCTCTTCCCAAACAATACTTTCTACTGTAAGATGATCCCCGGTATCGTCGCCAACGACCACCATTACTTTGTTATTCAACACGTGGCTGACGTCTGTTTCAACAATTGCTATCACGGTAGATCGTTCACCAAAAACGTCATTAATCTGTGATTCAACCCAACGTGGCTGACATCTTGACTAAAACAATAGTCAATACGCGTTAAATTTGTATCGTGCGCCAAACGATTTATGTATCTTGTGCAGCTACATTAGATGGCCAAACAATATAGGTCATCTTGTTATTCAACATATGGCTGACATCTTTTCCAAACAATACTATCTGCGTTTTCTCTCATTTTTTCAACATTTGGAAGTATATTAGATTTGCTTTGTTAAAACAACAACAAATCTATGATTCAGTAACTTTATCAAGGTCAAGGTCATCTGCAACCGTTGCACATTTTTTTTGATTCACGTAGTATAAGTCATCTTGTTATTCCACACGTGGCTGACATCTTTTCAACAATGCTATCTACTACAGATGACTAGTATCGTTCGCCAAAACATCATTAATCTTGTTATTCCACACGTGGCTGACATCTTTACTAAACAGTACTATCTATGTTAGATCTGGTATCGTGCGCCAAACGATTTATGTTATCTTGTGCATCTACGTTATATCGCCAAACCAATATCTACGTTATATGGACTGGTAAATCGGTCGGTCAAACGATATAATCCTTTGATTATTCCAAACGTGTCTTTCAATTTTTCCAAACCATCCCTATATAAGTTAATATTTTAATAAAGCTATCTACGATATAGATTACTGGTATCGTTCACTAACCAAAGTCCTCCTGCTATTACACACGTGGCTGACATTTTTTATCAAACAATGCTATCTACGGCAGATGATTCACTGCTCAAATTTGCTAACAAGTTTTCAAGATTCCTTTAACATTTAGTGCCCATCCCATTCGAGGGGGTCCATAAGATGTGGACAGAAGCGTGGCGAGTGAAATATAAAACGTCACTCTTTGCTTCTAGTCTTTGACAAGGTTGGTTTGGATAGAAACTAGAGAAAGTTATACAGTCATCGAGAACGTCTGAAAGCCTTGTCATATGAAAACAACACCACAGGTGGGCCGAAGTCAAGAGCGTTAACGCGTTTCCGTTTTGAGACGACGGTTTTGTGGATGTTAAATGAAACTGTAGAGCTGTTTTCTTTTTCCTTTTTTATTCTTGGAAAAAAATCCAGCGGTACAGTCAGAAGGCACTTAGACACGTTTAAAACACTAACTATTCTGTGGTTTTAGAGATTTGATATTGTTGATTTGATGAGTAAAAACATGGACTAGCAAGTAATGTAATCATTAAAGTCTATTATGGCCTTCAATATTGTATTGGCTTTTATTAGTATTCCTGATCATACGCTGCATGATATTTTTTGTCAATTTCCAAGGAAAGGGGGTTATGCGGTGACATTGTACTTTAGGAAGATGCTTAGAGATATTAGAGAAGATAAAACTGTGCCCCATTTTGTTTTCCTCGTAATACCCAATACAAGCAAATGTTTCCGACGTCATTGGCTGAAACTTGTCACATGACATACCGTACTTCAACAAATCTTTTGTAGTACTCTTTTTTCTGTTGGTTGCAGGCCTACAAACCGCGTAATTACGGCACCGGCAGAAACCGAGACCATTATAAAACTGAAAGCAGTCAAGTCTCTTAAATGAGTCTCTTTTAATAATCTCTCAGTATATCATCAAAGAAAGAATGACTTAATTCTTTACCTTAAACACATCTTAAGGTTATGTGATCAATGACAGCAAAGAAACTAGTCTTGGCATAAATATTTATATCAACCTTATAAAACTTACTTTGCAACTTCTGAGAAACAAATGCACATCCTCATTGGCTCTAAAATGTTAATACAATGTAATTCATATCACATTAATATTAGTAATGCTTTTTCGTCCAAACAATTTTGAATATGTCAAGGAACTCTCCACGGTATTCAACAACCCGTCAGTTTCGCTACTACTTGGTTTATCTTAGCGGTTGGCAACAGCCCACATACCAAGTGCTTCTTGGGGAATCTAGTCTGGCACGCGACGCAAACGCCGCAAGGGACAATTTTATCCTATCCAAATAAACCTGATTCGCATATCACATGGTCACCGGAGCCCTACAATCCTTACTTAACCCTGATTAGAACAAGGGAGAGAATTGTGAAAGAAAAAAAAACGGAAGTCAGACAATATCATATTTGATTAAATCAAATCAAATGTACCTTCAGGGTTTGTGCCTTCTGATCTTGTGGTACTGACTGTATGCTGAACTTTTTTTTACTTCGAAAGTACTGTGGATTTCTTGGAAGTGGTATAAAGATCCTAAGATAGAATTGTATATTACAATGGTTTGAAATGCATCTTGTCATAATTTGGTCAATGGTGATCTAGCATATATAAAAGTACACATTTTTAGAAGGGAAATAATACAAGCGACTGCGAAAACAATTACTTTTTGATAACTTTCACAGTTTTAAAGGTGCATCGGGAGATTTCACATGTTCCTAAAAAATGAAAGCCCTGATTTTGTCGCTGATGCAATATTTAACTTCAAACATATCCTTGTCTGAAAGCTTATAATACAAAAAAATGTGTAATTTCTAATTGAGTATAAAATTCAGCCTATGTTTTATATTGAAACAATAATTAGGTTTCGCCTTCACTTATAACATATTTTTGTAGCCAAATTCCAGGTAAAAGTTATTGATTGTCTAATTTATATGAGTTTACTGTATATATATATGATCCAGTATATTGATATCTGGAAATCTCCAACTGTACCTTTAAAGAAATTATCAGACCATGATATCATTCCATTTTTGGTATATCTCTTAAACGTTGTATGTTTTGATACTATCACTACCAATAGAACGCTTTTCTCATATTACATTTCAATCTACATCTGTACTCCCAGACACGTGTTTCGTCCCTGCTCTTTATTACATAACCGCATTTGGATTTTTGACCAATTTTCTAAGATTTTGTGGATTTTCGAACCAAAGACTGATTTTTTTCTTTAATTTTTTTAGTCTTAAAGCGGCACTGCACATTTTCACAATATATGAATATTTCTCAATTTGCTCTCACAGAGAGTCTAGACTGAAGAACAGAGATACTTTTTAAATACATAAATTACATACCCAAAAACAGATAGGGACATTTATATTATGATACAGATATCCGAGGTAATTTGTAGGCTACTTTAAGTTTTGGTTCCCATAACTTTTAATCAACAAATCTGGATCTTACTGACTATTTTTGACTCCGTACTCACTGATATCAAACATAAAGTATAGACCGGTCAAACAGTGTGTATAGTGTGGACATGATACGGCGTGCGTTTTCTGTGTTAAACCCATTTTCGTCGTCTGCTGATTTCGCGTCGCCGGCGATGCTAATTATACAATTGTTCCGTTTACCCCTAAGAATTTTGATTTTAGATACGGCACGATTTAGGACGGTTTTTATTTCGGGCACTTTTTTAAGGAAGAAAATATTTTTCTCGTCGTTGATTAAATGCACAATGAGAAACACGACGCTCGCCAACAATAAAGTATATAGAGAATTAGAAAATCCCCACGAGAAAACTGATCTCGTGCTTTTTCTCGCCAAACAATAATATGTAGAAGTTAAGAAAAACACAACGAGAAAAGGAATTCTCGTCACTTGTCCTCGCCAAACATAAATAACATAATACTTAAAAAACACAACGAGAAAAGAATTCCTCCTTTTTTCTCTCTCCAAACAATAAAACCATAATTAGAAAAACACCACGAGAACAAATTCTCGTCACTTTTCTCGCCAAACAAGAAATAACATAAGATGAGAAAAATATCCACAACGAGAATGGTAGATCTCGTCACTTTTCTCGCCCAAACAATATAATACCATAGAATAAAAAAAAAACAACGAGAATAGAAAGTAGGCGTCACTTTTTCTCGCCAAACAATAATCACGAGAATTTCTTTTCTCGTTGTGTTTTTTTTTAATTCTTAGGTTTTTAATTGTTTGGCGAGGAAAAGGACGAATCTACTTCTCGTTGTGGATATTTTTCTAATCTTATGTATTTTATTGTTTGGCGTAAAAAAGTGACGAGAATTCTTTTCTCGTTGTGGTTTTTTTCTCGGCCAACAATAAAACTACGTAAGAATTAGAAAAAATCCACAACGAGCAGTAGATCTCGTCCTTTTTTCTCGCCAAACAATAAATACAATCGAATTTAAAAAACACAGCAAGAAAAGAATTCTCGTCACTTTTTTCATCGTCAAACAATAAATACTAGTTTCGAAAAAAATCCACAACGAGAAGTAGACCTCGTCCTTTTCCTCGCCAACATACATACAAGATTTAAAAACACCACGAGAAAAGAAATTCTCGTCACTTTTTCTCGCCAAACAATAAAATTCCTAGAATTAGAAAAACATCCACAACGAGAAAGTGATCTCGTCCTTTTCCACATCGCCAACCATAAAAATGCATAAGAATTAAAAAAACCACAACGAGAAAAGAATTCTCGTCACTTTTTCGCAGCCAAACACTACAACAGAAAATTAAAACACACAGCAAAAGAAATTCTCGTACTTTTTCTCGTCAAACACTAAAATAATCATTATAATCCAGCGATTTATATAGCGCCTTATGCATTGGCCTCTAAGCTCTTTCACAAATGGTCGCTGATCACTGTGGCCGCACCCTAACCATAAACCATTTATGCATCATTTCAAGATCAGCAGATCGGGATCAGCGGGTCCTTATCAGCACACATACATCGAGATAACCACCGCAGCCGGGATCATTCTTCCAATATCGCATGGGTAAATCGTGACACCAGGCGGTTAGATTCTTGTCCAGGGAAATTACAAGATAAATGAATCTCACAGGGCTCGAACGCCTCGGCCTATAACCGCAGGATTGGCATCATGGAGTCGAGCGATTAACTGGATGAGCATAAACGGGAGTTCAGAAAAAAAAAAAAAATCCACAACGAGAAGCAGATCTCGTCCTTTCCTCGCCAAACAATACAATACATAAGAATTTAAAAAAACAAACACAACGAGAAAAGAAATTCTCGTCACTTTTTCTCGACAAAACAATTAAAATAAATAAGAATTAGAAAAAAAAAAAAAAAAAAAAAACATCCACAACGAGAAAGTAGAAGTAGATCTCGTCCTTCATCGCCAAAACAATAAAATGCATAAGAATTAAAAAAAAACCCAACGAGAAAAGAAATTTCGCACTTTTTCTCGCCGACAATAATACATAAGAATTAGAATGTAAAGTTAAACCCGCTAGAGGGGCGTTGTTTGGCGCGGAATTTGCAGAGAAAAAAATCTCGCCGAAATCTTGGTCCTAAATGTGCCAAGATGTAGGACAAGGGCTTGCTTTCACCTAATTTTTGTAAGCTATTTTGAAGCACCTAAAAAACAATAGCTTCACGGCCCGCAATTCTTGGGAAATTCAGCCACAGTTCATCGATTTTGCAGGTTTGTTGCATTTGAAACCATGGACGATTTTGTCTTGCAAAATTTTTAAGGCCCACAAGTAATCTATGACAATTATCTTTCATATAATAAACAAGTTAAATGCTTGTCTTTTGATTAGTTATACTTTTTGAATAAAAACTGACGAGCTCAATGTAAACGAATCCTGTGCAGAGACCTCGTCAGGATTTTGTGTGTAAATTCTGATTCATATCAAAAAATTTAAAAAAAGGAAAATCACTATTACTCGAAGAGATGATGAGAATCAACGATAAGTTCAAATTGTAAAGGTACGGAATGGTACCAAATATGGCGAAATAGTATGGTTTTTTCTGAATCAAAGACAGCATTCAATATATCACCAATGTTTTATATATAAATAAAACAAAATCATACTTGTATGCTCGAATGGGACATACCTTGAGACTTTCACCGGTCGGACCATCTTTCAGCTAAGCGTCTCTCACGAAGGCAGGATTTATCTGAAATCTTAATATCGGACTACAGCGTTAATCCGTCAACCCTGTTTAGTAGATCTGTACGCTTATGAACCTTAAGAAGTCAGAGTTTTAATAGGACTATCTGCTTTATTTGGAGAAGATGAAGCCTATATCAAAACAACAGACTAGGTTGTTTGACTTTGAACAGCATTTTTATGCTGATTATGAATTGCCGAGAATATGTGGCAATTTTGGGGAAACATTTTGATATGTGATCGATCTATAAGTCGCTTACTTGGCGACCTGTAGATCGTGGCGATTTGGGCGACTCATAGAAAATGCCCTTAACCCTGTGAGCTCATGCCAGTCGACTACAAAATAGCAAAAATGAGCCCAAACAAGTTATGGTCAAATGTGTCTGATGATGGATTTCCCATTAACCTGCAAGATGCGTGATAATAATCTATGCAAAATCGACCAGGATTGACCGGTAAGTTTTCAATGTTTGCCCCAGCTTCGGATTTTTTTTGTTCGGCTATGTCGCAACCCAGTGGGCCCTATACCTAAAGATTAGGCCACTTGTCTGGAGGTTCAAAAAGGTCAACTTGGGCAATCCAAGCATGCAGAGAATTACAAAGAATCACCCGCAGAAATAGTAGAAATGGTCAGGTGAACCAGGAGCATGTATTTATTTGCATGCTTGGATAATTGGAGGCCAAACAAAAGTAATTCAACATAATTTGCCTCCGTAAAAGAAATTCTAACAGAGTGAAAAGCAGTTAAGGCGGACTCAGAGATTTTTTTCGATTAAATGCCGCCCTTTCTTTCTCACAAATAGTTGGTCTTGCATATACACCAATGCTGTCGCACACACTTCTATGGTCTGAAAATACTAAGCTCAAATCCATGTCTTTCATTATAAACATCGCAACTGGTAAAAAAAAAATCTGAATCCGGAATTTTCTGTGAGAGGTCAAAGTTAAGAAGTCCCCCCCTGAGGAATGTACATTTTTCTGGAAATGTTGGGCTCATTAATCTGTACCAAATGTTGTAAAATGTTTACACTTGCAATTGTTACACATTTAATGTGCAAAAAAATCACAGAAAAGTTAACCTTCTCCCTGAAATGACGTCATTTATTAAATTTGATGACGAATTAAAAAATGACACTTTCGTGCATTGGGATTTTACAATAGAGAAAATACCGACACTTGAATTTGGTGCCAATGAATAGCTGTCGTTATCTGCATTCCATTGCTACCAAAATGAGTACCAACATGCCTAAAATTACGTCAGAATGACGTTATAAAGTTCACATGTCAGCAAAAACTTTCAATTTGCATACAATGTGTACAATGGTTGAATTGAAACTGGTAACGTACATACTTTCTTAAGATCACTCTAGATGAAACGTTTAACATTAAGAAAAGAGGGAAAACGACTATGCAATAATTATGAACAGATGGGTTTTAGGACAGTCTTTGAGATTTCCAACAGACATACCGCTACTGAATGTAGATTGTAAAAATGGAAATACTTCTACCAATTTAAAAATGTCAGATGGGAGATACGATGCAATTCAAATATTGCTGATCCTAATCATGGAGAATAAGGACTACCGTGGGATTCAGGTTTTGAATTCATACGCAAGTGAATACAGTGTGGAGAAAAACTGTCTAAAAAATCATAGGTTTTCAATTCGTTTCCTATAACTACGTTCAAAATACAAGTTGCAAGATGGTTTCAATCAAATCTTAGGTTTCATCTTTGTAGTCTTATGTCATCAATTAAAGTATATCTCATAATACTATTATATTCAAACATTATTAATTAATAGATTGTTCTTCTTAGTTTTGTATTTTATTTTTCAAGCTGTCTCTTCTTATTTTAGTTATGTCTCCACATAGATATCTGCCAATCAGAACACTGTAAGTCTGGTAGCAGGGCTGAAGAGGTCTTGAGCTTAAATATAATTGGAAGCGTCATTTCAATTGGTTATTGAAATTAATATATGATGTACTTAACCAATCAGACAAACTGTATGAAAGGCATATAGTGATCGAGGGATTTTAACTTTAAAAAGCACTAAAGCCCATTCTATACTTCACAATCTTGGCGAGCGATTTCTGCTCGTGAGCATGCGTAACACTTGATCTTGGGTCAAAATCCGGTGTTGCGCACGCCAATCGCACGCTGCGACTGGAAGTATATCATGGGCTTAACACGTAATTTGTAATTTACATATGTTGCAAAAATGTTTATGCGGTAAAAAAATCAGTACAATACGATTGCCTTATTAGCAGAAATGACTAATCTTATACATGTACTGACTATGGAGGTCACCATGTTGGCATGTGGTGACGTTACACGACTTGCAAGGTCAATAGACAAAACAAATGTTCACGAAATGTCTATAGTATTTCTTGAAATATTTACCATAATATAAATGATAAAGATTTGGTCGTTTTGTTCATGAACTACTAGTTCAAAAGAAATAAGTCCCCTCTGACAAATGTGCATTTTTTTGGAAATGATAGGCTCCTTAACCTGATACAAAAATGTGAAATATACACTGAAATATTTATAGTATTTCTTGTTGTGATGAATTCTTTACCATACATATAAATGATAAAGGTTTGGTCATTTCGTTCATGAACTCTAGTTCAAAAGAATTAAGTCCCCCTCTGACAAATGTCCATTTTTCCTGTAAATGTTAGGCTCCTTAACCTGTTACAAAAATATAATATATAGACTGAAATGTTACACATTTAAGGTGCAAAAGAAATTTTACACAACAGTTAATCTTCTCCCTGAAATGACGTCATTTATTAAATTTGATGACAAATAAAATGACTCTTTCTTGCATAGTGATTTAACAATCGAGAAAATCGAATTTTAAAGATTTTTTTAAGATTCTTTTTTTCACTTCAATCTGTCAATTAGCTTTCCCAAAATAACAAATGTAAACATTATGTTTGTTTGTTTTGAATTTGCTACAAAGTACAGTATATTGGAGAAATTACAGTCACTTAAGCCTGTTTTTAGTATTCTGCGAAGCACAGTAAATTTGAGAAATTAGGGTCACCCAAGCAAAACAATTGTTAATTAAGAAAAAGGGCTTTGTGGAGATGGAAGTTCTTGTTGCTGCTGTTGTTGTTGTTGTTTTTTTGTTTTTTTTGTTTTTTCGTTTCAGTATTTTATGGGTTGGCCCTCCTTGCTTATCAACCATTTCAGTACAGGAATCACACCACTAAATAAACTAGGTGTAGCAGACGACGTCAGTACCGAGACAGTGTTGGCGTCCCAAATATGACCCTTTGCCTAAATGAAGAGTCACAAAATTGTGATAAGTTGTGTGTTTAAATGAAATTTGAAATTAATCATAATGTGTGGACTAGTAACAAACCATTTGGGTGGTAAAGATTTTGTCTGTGTCATGTTTGTATAATTTCTGAGGGTTTGGGGAAACTGTGCAATTTTAATTTTTAGTAACATTCAACTAGGCGTGGACGTTTTGAAAACATGCAAATCTTTCGATGCTCTGTAGCTCAATAAATCAGCCTTCATCATTATGACTTTTTCATTTTTGTTGAAGAGGTATGGTTCTAATCTTCCCAAAAAATCCAGTTTTGTAATAACCAGTCGCGTTATAGCAGAAAAATTAACGTTTGGTGAGAGGTCATTTTGTACACAAGTCTATGGGGAGTTATTTAGTGGTGTGATTCCTACATAGTCGGCGCATCCTGTTGATAAGATTTCTGACATGGCCTGGTTGATTCGACCATGCGTTTTCCAGGATTCAGCTGCTAAAGAGTAGTGTATTTTTTTCTTGTCTGCTTCTTTTGAGATGGTCAAAGAGAATTTTCAACTGACATAAGTCTGGGACTTGATGGCCATTCAGGTACTCAATTCCTTGTAAGCCATATTCCACAAAACCTTATCTTTAAAAAATTTGTGGAAGCATACCGACTTGTTTTGCTTATAAGGTGACTCTAAATTATCTGACTGTACTTCGTAGAAAATTAAAAAAAGCAAAACGTTAAATTGCATGTTTACATCTGCATTTTGGGGAAAATTAAACGAAGTGAGAAACAAATCTTAAGAAAATCTTTAAACATGATTTTATTGATTGTTAATGCCCTATGGCAAAAAAAGTGCACATTTGGTAATTCGTCATCGAATTTAATGAATGACGTCATTTCAGGAGAAGGTTCACTGTTGGTGTGAACTTTTTTGCCCATTGAATGTGTAACATTTCCGTGTACCTTTTACATTTTGTTAAGGAGCGTAACTGTGTCCATGCAGAAAAATGCACATTGTCAAGGGGTGACTTATTAACATAGCAACGTAGAGATATCAATTAAGGGGCGGTTTAATCTACTATTTCGACACGTCGATCGTTTTTTTTCTGCGTCAAAAGTAATTCCCAAGAGAGAATAAATATGGGAAAACCTGGGAACATATATTAAATACTAGATACCATGTATTTTTCCGACTACTTTGACTATTCAGTTGATCTCGATTAGTTTAAGGAACAATGGTTTGTAGGTCCTAGAGCACGCAATTTAACCTGTTTCAAATCGGCATATAGTAGGGTCATAAATAAAGATCCCATTCTCGAAGTTTGGGGAAGAAGGTTTGAGGATGTTTTTCTATTGCTTGCAATATGCGGAATCAGAATTTTTTGGGTCCAACCTCTGGGAAATTTAACAATTTTATAAAATGGGGGTGGGATGTAAAATTAACACAGGATAAATTTTGAAATCGGGTCATCGTGCTCAAATGTACACCAATACATTGGTCTCGTTGTAAGGATTAAAAAGGGTATATTTTGTCTAGGTTCTGATTAAGTACTTAAAATTTTCGTTCTGACCTTTAGTTACACAGGTACAGCCCTATTAGGGTCGAAGGTGATTCTGGGGTAATACTTACCCAATGTGCTGATTTTGTTGAAATTGGTGTCAAATTGTTGGTCGCGCTTTATTTTACAATGTTTAGTATTTGGTTGCGTAATTAGAGGGCAAAATGGAAACAAGGGTCTACATGGTTTATAGGGGTCAATAAAACATGAGTTTATAATTGTACAGAGCTGTCACCCAAAGAATTAAGATGCCTTTTACTTCTGTTTCAGTATGAACAGAGCAGTACTTTGACATCAGACCAGTTTCAACAAAATTAGAGCATTGGATGATTTTACCCCAGGATGACCTTGAATCTTATTAAGGCTGTATCCGTGTTCCTAAAGGTCGGAACCTCGACAAATTATAACTTTTTAATCTTTATAACTAGACAAATACATTGTTGTAGATTTAAACACAATTTGACCTTAATTTACCCAGGTACTAATTTACCGCCTCATTTTAGAATGGGGTTCATATTTATGACCTTACTACTAATATTTTTTGATGTCACATTTTTTTCGCCATCGAATACTGGTACAAACCGATGTGGCCGGAGATATAGTCCTCCGGGATCACAGTCCGGGAACAATGGTGAACAATAGGGCAATCGATTCAGTTGACTCTTCATGCAACATTAGTTTCAAGGTTTATTCCGTTGTCGTCTATGGAGCCCGGACTATGATACCTGCCGGACTATAATTACTTTCACACCGGTGCTGAATTAAAGCGCCCTTTGATAAAGAGTCCCAGCGGCCATCTGTGTGGATCGTGTTCTCTATTGTGTGCTGTACGCATCATTTGTTTCCGTGTTTGTTTCAGCACAAAACCCACGAACCTTTTCTACAAGGTCACGGTTTATCGTGCAAACTAGAGATCTTGTCATAGAAACTCTTATTTCCTTTACACTGGATCTAAGCCTGGCCTATCGCTCTAAGATAAGCAGTAATGATGAAGCTCATTATAAGCCTCGTTTCCAGCGCATCATTGAGAACATGGCACTGCCCTATCCATCACTGTATGCATCAGTGCATTTGTCTAACGCTTTCCAATGTTTACACAACAGTTATGGGATGCAATGCTACTATACTAGATTCCAGTTGATAGTGGAATAGCGTCTCCTTTTTTTAGGTGGAGGTATGAATTGAGGGGATTAGTATGTAAAAACTTTAGTCCGTGTATTTGTGGTATGATGTGCGCTATAGCCACGATAGCCAACCCTGAGCGGTTGGGCCATTCACAGTCCCAATCAATAGGCAAAGCATAAACCCTAGAATACTCAAAGAAAGCGCAAACCAAATCCAGGAATAGTTTCAGTGAAAGCAGGTGAAAGCTGACTTTATGAATAGTGAAGATAAAGGTTCTGCATTGTTACACACACAGGTGACTGAAGCCGTCTAAAATTTATGATATGTTGTTGTAGGCAATGTTTAAAACCAATTCTTGGGTAGACACACTATGCATCACATATGATAAAATACAAATTCTATTACCTCTGCTGCCCATTATTGAAAATGCAGCATTCTGATTGGTCAGTTTACTGCCCATTATTCTGCAATAATGGGTCGCCAATGCATTTTCTTATTAAATGAAGCTTTTTTAGGTAATAGAATAGAAATAAAGGGTTTGCAGTGTCGTGTATGGGCTCATAATGTATCCTCGGCCAGAAAAACTTTCAAATAATGGGCTCGGCACAATTATTTAGTTTTTCTGACCTCGGACACATTATTCGCCCATAAATGACACTGGAAACTGAAAAAGCGGACAAGATAGCTCAATCAGGTAAGCGCTCGACTCCAGTGTATATGCTCATCCATGCGTATAGGCGTGCGTTCGAGCCCTGTGAGATTCAGCTATCTTGTAATTTCCCTGGTCAAGAAATTAACCGCTTGGTTGTCTCGATTTACCCATGCGATATTTGGGGAGCTGGTCCCGGCTGCGATGGTTATGTTTGCTGATAAGGGAAAGCGCTGATCCCGATCTGCTGCATCCCTTGAAATGATGCTAAATGGTTTATGGTATGGTTGGGCCACAGTGATCAGCGGCCATTTGTGAAAGCGCTTAGAGGCCAATAGCATAAGGCGCTATATAAATCTCTGCTATTATTATTATTATTATTTCTTAAGTATTGACTGGACGAACAACGTAACTTTATTTGTAGTTGGCCAGTTTCTTTCAATCCGATCTCTTTTGTATTGCGAGGAAGAAATCGAACATTTTCTGGGTATTTGTGTCCCCTATTTTGAGTAATGGACGAAGTCCAAACTCCGCCCATAACTCTACCATCAATTGGAATCTACTATAAGTGCTCTCTCTCTCTCTCTCTCTTGATGGAATTCTCATGCAATAATGGTATTGGTAAAAGAAACATGTTTTTTTTCCAAAACTTGCGTTTTGGAAATATTACAAGTTGTGATTAAATATGAAGCGTCTACCCCGCCTGTTCCAATTTGTTTCGTACCTCACAATATCCTCCGTTAGGGCCAAAATGGTTTTTGTTATTAACTCACTACGACGTTAGGCAGTTTTTCCCCCTAACGTATCCCTTTGCTTGCGCTTCATTCCGTCAAAGGATATGAATATTAATTTATGCAAATGAAGGATAACAAATGATATGAGTATAAAATAATGAAAAGAGCTCATTATAAGCTAATGAATTATTAAATTTTCCCAAAGACGGCAGAAGACTAATTATGGTAACTTAATATAACTCAAAATCCTGGTTGTAATATTGCTCGGATACACCAACTCTGCCGAAGAATCTCTTTTGTAACAAGCACTATTTATATTTCACAGCTAGTTTTCCCCATATCTAAAAATAAACCTTACATCACCTAACATTGTTCATTTGGAAAACACAAGATGATATCATTGTAAATTATCAATATTACAATCATCATTAGCTTGCATTATACCTATAAATATCCCAGAAAAAAACAGCTATCTATAGTAGAGATTTCCAGAAAGGTTTCTAATCACCACCTTCCTAATTTAGAATTTGGGAAATTCTAGTTTTCTCTTGCAAAATTTGTAAACAGGTTAGGTAATTTCCCTGTTCGAAATCTTCTCAAAAGTTATATTCAGAAATAAAATAATATTTTTAATCACCAAAAATGAGGATAAATAAACATGACAAGAAAAACAACATAACGAATTGATACGATCAAATTTGCACACAAGATTAGGCAATTGTGCATTCAAGGTTAATGATTCGGTTGATATCACTTTTTTAAGTAATTTTGTTCATAAGATGTGGGTCTCTTGAAATAAACCAATCCACATAATACGACAGTTGTTTTATTTTATTTTACCCTTGCTCTTGTACAAATAGTAATAACCTCTGGGGCGTGTCGTTTAAGAGCTCTGCACAATTTTTTATGAGGAAATCACCAGTAGATAAATACATTTTGAGTACGTCAATATTTAATATAAGATTAAAATTACATGACGATTTCCAAAGACGTTTTTTGACACATTAAGTATTGATTGGCTTTGGTGCACACTCGAGCGACTCGTTGAATCTTCAATAGCGTGAAACTGAACTCTTTTTCCCTTTAACTAAAGCGTCGAATATAATCAGGGTGTCCCACGCGGCACTCATATTGTGACTATACGTGTATACATGTATGTGTATGCAGATTTAATTTGTCCTTCAATTCGAAGTTAATTTCCACGTAAAACCAAGCAATAGTAAAGAATGTTTATCAAAACAAAGATACAAAAAGAGTTTGATTTGGATTCAAATTTAAAATAAAACATGTTTTTCCTTTTCAATTTCTAAAATCGATTATTATTCTCTTCTATTATTATAATCTGTTCTTTCTCAAGTTAGAGAGTGACGTCACTGCATGTGTTAGGTTTCGCACCCTAGAAACGCACGCGCTGACCTTGGAATTGTAGCATCTACGCACGCAAATATGAGCGACACAGTGAAACGCTAAGAGCAATTTGCAGAGTCGCGTTTTGATGTCACCCTCAACTTAAGACTGAACAGCATATAGGTAGTAAAATTTGCATAGCGCACTTGGACAGCTGACAACGTTCTATACTAGATTCCAGTTGATAGTGGAAAAGCCTCTACTTTTTTGTAGGTGGAGGTATGAATTGAGGGAATTAGTATATAAAAACTTTAGTCCGTGTATTTGTGGTATGATGTGCGCTATAGCCATGATAGCCAACCCTGAGCGGTTGGGCCATTCACAGTCCCAATCAATAGTCAAAGCGTAAACCCTAGAATGTTCAAAGAAAGCGCTAACTAAATCCAGGAATAGTTTCAGTGAAAGCAGGTTAAAGCTGACTGTATGAATAGTGAAGATAAGTTCTGCATTGTAACACACGGGTGACTGAAGCCTTCTAAAATTCATGACATGTTGTTGGTAGGCAATGTTTAAAACCAATTCTGGGATAGACACACTATGCATCACATAGTATAAAGTACAAAGTATTGACTGGACGAACAACGTAACTTCATTAGTTGGCCAGTTTCTTTCAATCCGATCTCTTTTGTATTGCGAGGAAGAAATCGAAGATTTTCTGGGTATTTCTGTCCCCTATTTTGAGTAATGGATGAAGTCCAAACTCCGCCCATAACTCCACCATCAATTGGAATCTACTATAGACGAATCCGACCAGCCAAATGATGGTCAGAATTGATCCGCCATTACTGGGGGCCTCCAACCCAAAACCTACCCAAATCTTTTGTACGTTTGTACCACGCTTGATTAAGCATAATTCAAAAGCTACACTTAATCTGCACATTTGGGTGAATTCAAGCAGGATGCACCCCAGCTATGGCTGCCAGTGAGGTGTTGGAATGTGTAAAATCGGATTCGTGTATAGGTAGTAAATGGTACAAAGGTAGTAAAAGCTGCATAGCACACATTCTTGGACAGCTGTCAACATTCCAGAGACAGGTGTTGCTTACTTCCCTTGCCACTGTCTGACTGAATGTGTAATTGACCTTTCCGAGCATGGAGTGTTAGAGAGGATGTCTAACAAAAGAAATACATGTATATTCAAACATATGAAATTAACCTATGCTACAATCACTTTCACTTGAAAACAACTTGGATGTCTAAAAGGTACATCATTTTTTATTTTGCTAATGATAAACAACCTTTTATTGCAGATATTTTCAGCTAGCACCTGTCAAATCCATTCGTTAACACATGTTCATGGAAAACAACTTACTGGCTTGCTCATGGAAGACTTTAAGATCTTTTGTTCTCTTTGAATTTACATGCCCTTGTTATTGATTGGGAAGCAATGTAGTTTATAGCTTATAGTTATACCAGGTGATGTGATGTGTATTTCATGATATCAAAATAATTTTACTTGCCACAAAATTCGTTTAAAAAGTAAATCCGGTTTTATTGCTAACTGAAAATTATTTAAAAAATGGTCTTTGTAACAGGTGACATAACCACACAAATGTGACCAGTGTGATGTGAGATTGCCTGTTACTGTTAGGCGGCTCAAAAATACCAACTACAACAAATTCGGCTTTAGGAACAAGAGGAACGCAGATAACTCAGCCCAAACCTTGGTTTAAAGCGCGACGGGCGTAGATCTACCATAAAGTGTGCATCAAAATAAAAGTGGGGCACCTTGTATTAGTTGATATAACTTTTAAAATATTTTGTTCAACAATGATAAAAAAGTGTGTGAAACTGTGCAAATAATCGATCAAACATCCTAAATTTACGAACATAATATCAAACTTGATAAACTTGGTTTCTTGGTAATTAACCAGTCCTTCGTCGGTAAAGTAGGTTTACTAAGTTTGTAATTTTAGTTACCATTTTATTATATACAACCGATTTGTGTCGATAATGTCTTGCAATATTCTAAGAATGAGTTTTATGAGAGTATGACCAATTAATACATGCTTATACAGACACAACGAATTTCTAAATCGTTTTTCGGATTTGCGAGGTGCAAATTGCTATGAGCTAAGAAAATGGGTAACAGCGCTCTTGCCAGTAGTATGATATTTTAGCTGATATGAAAGAGTGATTGATCGATATTTCTCATTCTTCACGGATGAAAGTCAGAGGGTATATTGAGTCCATCCCACAATGCACCAATTTTGTTTAGAATTTTCACCCAAATACGATCATATGATCCCACAAAAATCCTATTCTTAACACATAAAAACCTTGACTTTTACACTCATTTTAGCTCTTAAAGTGCTAGTGCTGGGATTATTTATCACAATCATGAAATGTTTTGACCAACATGTGTTTAGTACAGCAGTGTAGGCACATTGGAATGAATTATGGGATTGGTTCAAAACACCCTCTGGATGAAAGTTAACTAAAGCAGGTTACAAAAACAGGTTGTTTAGCAAATTACTTGAAAAGTAATGCCCACTGATATGGCGAACCTGCTATTTTTTGGGGGGAAACATCTTGCAAACCCGCTCTCCTGGTAAACTTTGGATTATATTGGTACGTATTCAACCAGCAATATCCACCCCATACGCACCAAAGCGGTGTTAGGTCTGGAGAGATCTCGGTCGCTTATGATTCCCCTCAACATTCGCCTGATATCTACCATGCATCGTTGAATGGGGTTGAATGATATTGTGACGGCGGAAATAATCAAAACGGTTTTCAACATGACACCGTTTTAGACAACATCAATGGTACAATTCGGAAGCAAAATTGTAAATAGTATGTCAAGCACGATCAATAGCTAGTACTCGTCTTCGACTTGACATGCTTTATCTTGAGAGCCTTTAGGTATATGTTCATATTTACTATACCTTGTCATGTTTGGAAGAAAAGAAGGTTGTCTTTTGCAGGAAAACGATTACATATACTTGAAGTAAGGAAGAGAACATTCGGCATATTTTGAATGCCTGGCTGTTAAATACCAATATAACCCTCTGTAGAAATAAGCCTGCATGTGAAGTTAAGAATGAGAGTTTCTGCTAAATTTTCCCGGCGAGATCTGAAGACTCGGTATACAAATTAGCCCTTTGTGAGAGCTCATTTGATGAATGGCCTGTATTTCCATACGGAATTTCGTGATTTCGTGCTGAAATATAGCATATAATGTTAATGACATAGGTAAATTATCTTACAAATAAGTCTAATTGGCAAATTGGAGCAAGTCTTTGGTTTAATTAAGTATGAAGCTAAGAAAACCAATTACTGCATTGCAAATATCAATATCCTAGGTTCGGTTGTAATGACGTGTATCTCCATTTGTAAATACTTTCAAATTATCACGTTTGCAGAAGTTGTTTTCGTACCTTAACCACGTTATCTAGATGAGCGCCGTGTAAATATACACAGTGACGTTAAAGCTGCGAACTGTTTCGAAAACGGTAAACCACAAATGGCACATTGTGTTCCGAGGATATATCAAGCCCCCGTGTACCTCAGTAAAACATTATCCTATATATGATTGTGTTATCTAAATACAGACACCCATAGTATGACGGCTCAAGTAGAGATGTCTCGTAAAGTGACAAGTTCTTTCCCGCGCTGGGACGCCCGCGGGATGTGTGAAGTACCCCTAAGATGTGTGCGTTTGCCTCCAGATTTTAAGTGATATGTTGTGCTGCCGTTGGCCCGCTTACAAATCAATCACTGATGAAGCGTTAGTCTCCAATATCAACAATCATGTATCTTTGACTTCAAACATGTCTGGGTTTAAAATGTATCGGGTTGATACTGTTTTAGATCTGTGAATTCAAAATTTTCTCTCTCCAGATTCAACAATCAAATATCTATGTAGAAAGGGTGAGAGCAAGATGGGAAAAACCGTATAAGTTTAGAATTTAGAGAGGTAATGTTACTTTCCGTTAGCAAACTTCAAATTCGCCTGTCTTTTAGATATAAAAGTCATGAATCTCAGATTAAACTGGCTCTTAATTTAGGATTTTTGGAATTTTGTTATGCTTGCGGCATGGACTGACAAGGTTAAGCGGTTATGTTACTATTAAAGGATATCAGAATATTTTAGATGTATACTTATTTTCAAACATGGAAGATTTATCATTTGTTTTTATCCATTTAATGCCAAAACGGTATAGAATGCAGGCTGAGTAGTCCATTTGTATATTTAGTTTGCAAAAGAATTCGTGAAAAATGTCTATGAACATTCGGTGATATATAATTATGATTGCGCTCAAGTTGTAAATAAAGAAATTAAAAAATAAAGAAATAATGAAGATATTATCAGAGGTACAGAGTAATTTCCTGGTTAAAATTTTAGGAATTCACTGAAAACATTGAAATGTATAATGCACCAATTTACCTGATGAGAAAATACTAAATCGGTTTGTTGGTATACTTGTTGATGACGACGACGACGAAGACGCTGATGATGATGATGATGATGATGATGATGATGATGATTGATGATGATGATGATTGATGATGATGATGATGATGATGATAGTAAGATCGTATGATCTCGTGTGAAGGGATGGTAATAGTTATGCGTTTTGTCAAACAATATTGTGGTAATACTGTCAAATTTGACAGTTGCTATTGCCAAAACTGTCACAAAATTGACAGGGTACTTGTAAATTCCATTTATGCTTTCACATTTCAAGCTCTTTTTCACCAACTTAAAGAAGCAGAAAGTCTCGTACACGGAAGACAATTGACTTCGAGGACGCAAAAAATGTCTGCCCCAGGCCTCATGAAGTATGTGTACGATGTTTCCCGCTATCATACTCCATCGCACAAGGCTATGTCTCTATTCAGTTGAAGTGTGCAGTGGATGCAGTGGGTGGCATCGGAGGTCTTCAACTAATTCATTCAGTGAAGCCTCACCTGCGCAGCTGATTGCAACATTAGGCATTATAATGGATACAAATAAAGGAGTCAAGCCCCGAGGGCCGACCTATTTACATTGGACAACGTTACACTTGTTTTGAGAGGATTTCGGGAAAACAAAATCGTCACGTATTCGATATACATGTGCATTTGTTGCCATTTCCTCGATGCAATTTAGTTTCAAAATAGGTATAGTAGCAAACGAAATTTTGCAACCAATTTCGCGTCTTTCGAAATCTTCTAATACAGCTGGCGCGCGTCCCGTGGTTAGAGCGAGGATCTTTGATCATGTTGGTGGAGTACCATCGTTCATTTAGTTAAACCCAACTACGTTTATCCAATCACGAAGCGTGATCGTTGCGATTGATAGTATACATAAGACTCCGCTATTTATTGGGTTTAAGTTGCCTGAAACTATGAAGGAAATGCGAAACTAACTTGACATCAGATTTGAAGCCTTTTAGGGGTTTTTACTTTACTTTTGACATTTTATGAGATTTCTTAGCCTAGCCAATTTCTACAAATGTGTTTGTTGAGCGATCCATTCTAGACAGTATTTGGTAATTATCGGCAATAGCTTTGGTTGTTGGGTACATTTGTTATATTGGTATCTAGAGTGTAATTACATGTTCAAAAGTTAAAGTTAAGGTAACCTGTGACTTTTCAAGCATGAGGTGGTTTGAACCAAATCATTTCAATTTGGTTAAACTTGTATAAAACACGGCAATATTCTGCTGTCCATTTTTCTTCCAAGCCCATGCATCCCAAGTTGGTAAGACCTTTTAAGAAAGAGCGCCCTTAAAGAAGTAACGCCAAGTACATTTAACAGTGTATACCGTACCCTCAACCAAGCAAAAACAAACACAGCGCCATTTCAATAAGCAATATGGAAGCTTGTCCTTGACTATTGACCTTCCAAAACACAATATGGTCGATGGGCACTGATTGAATTTACAGTTAAATGGCGGTATTTATCTAAACCTATATAGGCTATTCTGATTTTCATTATAAAGTCGAGGGTATTTCAAGCAATAATATAAAGGGTGCTTCCACTGCCGATACTTTACTTTTAATAACTTACATGAAGGGGTCGGATTACAATTACAAAAACACTGCATCAGGGAACGTATTTCTAAAATGTATACCGTATCATGTTTTAACAAATTCCTTCTGCATGAAAAATTTGAGTTAATTGTTGTTATTGTTCTTCTTCGCCCAAAACCCTGTCTTTACGTAATAATTGTGCACGACAGAAAATTTCTCTATGGGACTTATAAGGGCAGCAAACGTCTACAAAGATGTCTACTATTTGCGAATTGTGATTTGGGCGTACTCCTAAACCAGATTTTGGAGTACAAACGCGATGCAGTCTTTTAAAAACCACAATGTTTTGAATCTCGTGAGAAAATGTAATGCTAGGTGTTAATTGCAATCTAGTTCCAATTTATAACTCGTTAACAACCATGACAACGTCTGCTTTATTGATACAATATGGTCTATCGACATTGACCTCTGCGGTTTTTATGGTATATACATAATTATAACTTTATGACAAAGGTGATTATCTAATCAATATATTTTGCATTCATTCTCTTAGAGTAAAGAAGTAGATCAAAAACCAAGGTGAAAAGCAACCGCTGACTTTGCTATTATTGTCTTTATGCAATTTGTTTTTTTTTTTCAAAAAAAGCGAGAGTTAGGACGCGTTCAGGGCGCACACCACTAAATAAACGCTCAATTGAAATCCACGTAAAATACCACATCGCGCCCTCTGATTTGCACCCACCGTGACAGTATTTTGAATGTTTTGAACCCATTTCCCTATAGATCACAGCTGCAACTTTCAAAGAAGTTGAATATAATTTTGATATAATTCTAGTATATATTTTAAGAAAAGGGCATATGAACAGCGCCATCACTATCTTGGGTGGACATACGCTTCATAGCTGCTTTTAAACAGCGTCGGAAATCGAGGGCCTAGTTTCTACACAGAATCGAATTGCAAAATTTTGTGATAATCTCAGCGATGGCCAAGCTATACCCTTTCACTTTATTTTAATATACCACCCCAACAGACTGCAAAGTATTACACAAAGTTTTTCTTATTTTACCGGAACTACTCTCTTAAAACGAAAGAGTGAAAAACCACTCTAAAAGAGTGAAATCTCACTCCAAAAAAGAGCCAGCTGAGTGACGCATCTTTTAGAGTGAGATCCACTCAAAATAAAGAGTGAACAAAATAACTCTAAGGAAAGAGTGAACTGATAACTCCTTTTTAGAGTGAACTAGTCACTCTTACAGAGTTGTGATTCTTTGTGAATTTTGTTTGTTTGGTGAGTGTATTGTATTTGTAGGTCATAATTCATAGCATCGTGACATGAATGAATATTGTGGCGCATCATTGGCATGATTCAGTGAGACATGCATGATTGTGGCAAGCATGACGTGTATGATCATGACATGCATGCCCGTGACATGCATGATTGTGCGTTTCGTACATGTGTAAGCCTAGCCTGGCGCAGGCTACCGTATGTACGAGTGATAATACAGTAAATAACATTTAATGCTTCCCCACACTTTGTCTGTAAATGCTATGAACTGTGACCGACACATACAATATACTCACCCGTGAAGATATCTATGATTTCTTTTTTTTTTTTTTTTTTTTTGTTTCTACACAGAATCGAATTGCAAAATGTTGTGATAATCTCCGCGATGGTCAGGTTGCCTTTTCTCTTTCTTTTAATAAAAGCCACTCGATTAGAGTTAATTTAAAATTACTCGAAATTCAGAGTGATTTTTCACTCTTTCATTTTAAGAGAGTACCTACCATTCCACCACACGTTGTTCCGGGGGCGTAACCAGACCCTGAGCCTGGGGGAAGGCAAGACTCAAGAAGTTTCCCGGTTGCTGTACCAGCTTTTGGGTATGGTAAAAGTGCGAGCGTCTTGCCGCGAAGACCTACACGGGTGGAGTCCAGGGGCCCGCCTTAGAGCCTCTGTTGGGGTTTATAGACCGAGCTACAGTCGTTTGAATCAAGTAGTCGGTTTTGCGGTCTGTCTACGTATTCACATTAAAATGAACGGCGTTCAGCGAATGACATGTCCAGAAGAAAATCGGGCTATTTATTGACTGCAAAATAAATTTGATGCTATTTTATCAAACAAATTCAGTCACAATTTACCATTGATACCCTCTTAACGTTTCTACGTCTTCATCACTCATAACATCATCATCATCCTTCTTCGGCTGCGGGGCAGGCGATTACAAGATTTCTCCATGCACCTCTATCTTTGGCAAGTGCGGCTATCTGCTCAGCTTGTATCTTGCCTTTATCATACCCTAGTACACGTTGGATGTAGGCTTAATAAAAGGTGCGTGGACGTCCAGGTCTCCTTTTACCATGAGGTGGTATGTAGAGAGCATATCTTCTAGCAGGCTATTCCTCTTGCAGACGAAGGATGTGTCCAAGGAAACTCAGCTGGCGATGTCTTACAAGGTGGATAAGAAGCTCAGTGTTAGTCACTGTTGAATATAAGATGGTGTGTGAGACACGGTCTTTCCCTATAGATCACAGCTGCAACTTTCAAAGAAGTTGAATATAATTTTGATATAATTCTAGTATATATTTTAAGAAAAGGGCATATGAACAGCGCCATCACTATCTTGGGTGGACATACGCTTCATAGCTGCTTTTAAACAGCGTCGGAAATCGAGGGCCTAGTTTCTACACAGAATCGAATTGCAAAATTTTGTGATAATCTCAGCGATGGCCAAGCTATACCCTTTCACTTTATTTTAATATACCACCCCAACAGACTGCAAAGTATTACACAAAGTTTTTCTTATTTTACCGGAACTACTCTCTTAAAACGAAAGAGTGAAAAACCACTCTAAAAGAGTGAAATCTCACTCCAAAAAAGAGCCAGCTGAGTGACGCATCTTTTAGAGTGAGATCCACTCAAAATAAAGAGTGAACAAAATAACTCTAAGGAAAGAGTGAACTGATAACTCCTTTTTAGAGTGAACTAGTCACTCTTACAGAGTTGTGATTCTTTGTGAATTTTGTTTGTTTGGTGAGTGTATTGTATTTGTAGGTCATAATTCATAGCATCGTGACATGAATGAATATTGTGGCGCATCATTGGCATGATTCAGTGAGACATGCATGATTGTGGCAAGCATGACGTGTATGATCATGACATGCATGCCCGTGACATGCATGATTGTGCGTTTCGTACATGTGTAAGCCTAGCCTGGCGCAGGCTACCGTATGTACGAGTGATAATACAGTAAATAACATTTAATGCTTCCCCACACTTTGTCTGTAAATGCTATGAACTGTGACCGACACATACAATATACTCACCCGTGAAGATATCTATGATTTCTTTTTTTTTTTTTTTTTTTTTGTTTCTACACAGAATCGAATTGCAAAATGTTGTGATAATCTCCGCGATGGTCAGGTTGCCTTTTCTCTTTCTTTTAATAAAAGCCACTCGATTAGAGTTAATTTAAAATTACTCGAAATTCAGAGTGATTTTTCACTCTTTCATTTTAAGAGAGTACCTACCATTCCACCACACGTTGTTCCGGGGGCGTAACCAGACCCTGAGCCTGGGGGAAGGCAAGACTCAAGAAGTTTCCCGGTTGCTGTACCAGCTTTTGGGTATGGTAAAAGTGCGAGCGTCTTGCCGCGAAGACCTACACGGGTGGAGTCCAGGGGCCCGCCTTAGAGCCTCTGTTGGGGTTTATAGACCGAGCTACAGTCGTTTGAATCAAGTAGTCGGTTTTGCGGTCTGTCTACGTATTCACATTAAAATGAACGGCGTTCAGCGAATGACATGTCCAGAAGAAAATCGGGCTATTTATTGACTGCAAAATAAATTTGATGCTATTTTATCAAACAAAATTCAGTCACAATTTACCATTGATACCCTCTTAACGTTTCTACGTCTTCATCACTCATAACATCATCATCATCCTTCTTCGGCTGCGGGGCAGGCGATTACAAGATTTCTCCATGCACCTCTATCTTTGGCAAGTGCGGCTATCTGCTCAGCTTGTATCTTGCCTTTATCATACCCTAGTACACGTTGGATGTAGGCTTAATAAAAGGTGCGTGGACGTCCAGGTCTCCTTTTACCATGAGGTGGTATGTAGAGAGCATATCTTCTAGCAGGCTATTCCTCTTGCAGACGAAGGATGTGTCCAAGGAAACTCAGCTGGCGATGTCTTACAAGGTGGATAAGAAGCTCAGTGTTAGTCACTGTTGAATATAAGATGGTGTGTGAGACACGGTCTTTCCGTTTTATAACAATCATTTGAAAATGATAAATTAACTTGATACATGTATCAGTTTCTAGATGAGTTGAATGAATCATACCATATGAAGGAACAGACATCGGTGACAACCTTTTGAGGTTTAAAGTATTGTCTATTTTGTAGACCAAAATATGCCACATCTTAAAACAAGTGTTGACTCACCCTGTATAAAATGCCATTTTCTCAACTATGAAGCCACTGGTTACCTCAACCCTGTTTTTTTTATCAGAGTTCATCATCATCTCACTTATGCAAACACAAAATTTGAAAGAGTTGACGAGTACATTTTTGAGAAAATGCGAGTGCCAAATTGGCATATGCTATATCGACTAATTTCCTACCTATTGCCAGATCTTGGTCCCAGGATAAAAAAAAATATAAAAGTAGCAAGCAAGGGTTTTCTTTGGTACTCGCCAGTCTTCAAATAACCTCGGCTTCATGATTAGTTCACAGATTTAGCCAAACTCACTACTTTTGGTCACATCAGTTTAAGCAGTCATCACAAAAGTTAGTGTTAGAACGAGTTTACACATTAGAAATCAGCCGCCGCCACCAGTCTTAAAACCATGACAAAAGTCAGTGTTAGGACGCGTTCACACATTAGCGTTTAGTCACAACCATGCAATCTTGAGCAGTCTTGGACGGATTTCAAATTGGCCAAGACATGCCCCCGAAGTAGAATTTGAGAGTGAACCGAGACACTCTATCCAACCTACACATCAGTGGGTGGACAAGTGACTATTTTTAAGACAAGTTGATTTGATGGCAAATTTGAAATCTTATTTTTTGTAGTAATGAGGCAAAACACAAAAGTGAACTTTTGAGTGCAAAATAATCAATCAGCCTTGTGGAGCAACTACTCAACTGACTCATGTCTCATTCATTTAACAGACCATATATAATCTTCTAGAGGTTTATTCACTGGTATGGTCATGTTCGACCTTCATAAAGCATTTGACACTGTAAACCACCTCATCGCATGTTAAAAAATTGAGTGCAATGGTAGTTAAGCCAGTTGAGTGGTTTCGCTCATACCTTTCCAACAGGCAATAGGTTATTTTATTAATAATGTGTGTTCCAGTGCATTGACAGTTCTCCAGGACAGTATTCTTGGACCACTTTTATTTCTTTGTTATTATTAATGGCATGATTGCAAGTATTGAGCCATATTGCAAGCTGCTTTTATATGCTAAGTGCTACACCTATTTCTCACAAGGATCCAAATCTCATTTCAATAAACTTGGCAAAGTTCTTGAATCATGTAGTAATTGGCTCGTGGACAAAGAAATGTTAAAGTTGAATGTCAAGGTCAGATTCAGTAAAATATCTGGGTGTCAACATTGACCAACCTGTGTCCGGGGAAGCTATTGTCAATAACGTCATTAACAATTCTAGGATAAAATTTAAGTATCGGAAGGCAATTGCCTTAACCAAAATATCAGCACTTATTCATTGTCACGTTGACTATGCATGCTCTTCTTGAGAGACTTTGAAAAGACTTAAACATAAATTACAGATAACTGAAAATAACACACATTGATCTAAGGAGATTTCAAGTCTAGTGTTACATTTTAACAATTATGTCATCAGTGTTGATTGGTTGGGGTTTGAGAAGTCTATGTCCACCGGTGGACGAAAGGTAGGGCACTCATTGGGAATGTGATCCGCAGTCTGTGATGGAGAACCAGGCTGGAAATGGCCGCAGCCTCCATCGGTGCATATTGCTGTTGAAGCGACCGACTCCTGTGCGAATCTGATTTAAGGTGACCCATTCCTTGCGTGGAAGATTGCTACCAGGTGGTAGTTCTGTCATAGGTGTAATAGTGAGTTGGTCTGCTCTTGGAGTATCTAGCCAGGCAGTATTCCATGTCTGTAGATGTTGAATGGGGAGCTGGAGAGTTTAGCAGCGTTTACATGTGTAAAATATATCTCTATTCTTCCAATGGCCTAGACTATCATTTGCGAGCAAATTGAAGAAATTTCATATTTTGTGAAAATGTGCCAGTGGCGGTTTAAAGGTGGGTGTTCCGATTTATGTGTATCATGATCTCTACTTGACATGAGAGCCTGGCACATGCATACACTTACCATAAAGTATCGTGGGAAACAAACTTGCGGTTTTGATAATAGAAGCGATAATGCACATTGCAAGGCCCTATTCACTGTGTTAATATTGATGGTTAACCACTAAAACGGCAGTTTTTTTGTTTATATCTTTGCAAAGAAGTGGATTTGGAAGCTAAAATTTCAGGACAATAATGAGAAAAATACGGCCTTTCATCTGATATCAAAATTTATACTACTTCCGGGTAAATCAGGGGGGTCCCAGAGGCGATCGGAACAAGCACCTTTAACGTACAGGATTCGTTTTATGGGTTCTAGCAGTCCAAGGGGGGAAGGTCGGATTTATTTGGCATCCCTGTGTAACAACACGTACGGCAATTCGGAAAATTAGCACTCTATATAAATACCCAATAAACAATGTATATAGATTCTATGGTGTTAAAGGCACATAATACGGTCATTTTTCTGTCACAACTGTGCGAAAACGGTTTGCTACAAAAATCACACCCATAAAACGAATCCTATACGTTAACTTCGGTAACCAAAATCTCCAATCTAGTAACGAACATTGGGCATACCCCCCCCCCCGGTGTAACGCAGCTTGACACCACAGAATTAACATCAACAAGAATATGGCTCTTTATAAGAATGGTTACCAACAGTCTATAGATATCCATGGGGAGCCTTTCGGGGTGAGCGAGCTTCGGCAGAATACTATTCCCCAAAGTGGAGAGGGTAGTCGAGTTACTAACAACAGGTTCGCGGCTGCACTTCGCACGTGCAATATGCTTGGGGACTGCCGTGAAACCTCCCCTAAGGTGCTCTGACAGTGATCACACAGATAATAACCTACGGTCAGTGGAGGTGCTGAAGTGAGGATCCACGTGATGCCAATCTTCAGTGCTGAAGTGACACTATAGATGATGGATAAATAAGTCGCAAGACTTGTTTCATCCTGGCGAAGGACCATATAAATGCAGGACGAAAACCTTTTGCTTTTCAAAACATTCTGCCAATGTCCTCCTTTTGAGGTCCCTGCCCATTTGCAACAATTCTGTGTGTTTACAGGAAAGACCGTCATTTGACACACTAAAGCAGTTATCATGTGTATTGCTAAACAGAGACCAAGGTTATAATAGTGCCCTCATATCGTCCACTATTAAAATGGCGTCCTTTGAACTGCGGGTAGCTACTCCGGCACTGTTCTACACCGTTATGCACCTTCTCTCCATCTGGTGGGCAACTACAGCTACATGGTAGCCATTGGGATAGTTATGAGATAAAAAAAAAAAGAAACATCACGTATACCTAATAATTGTACTTGGAAGATCTATCTTGCAGCTACTGCATCGACTATCCCAGTTTACTGTGGCAGTAGCTCCCCACCACGGGTAGACACGGTGTAGCTGCCGTAGAGGCCACACACGGTAAAAACCACGGCCGTGTATAACGGTCGCTAAGGAAATCTGCGTCACGGCCAAAGTGAAGTTAGGCGTTATTTTGTGGTCGATCTAGGCGCAAATATTCCACTAAACTAAAGGGTTTCGCTCCGTGATTTTTTTGTTAGGTGGGGTTTTGAAGGTTTATGGGACGTATGATAAACATACAAAGGCAACAGCGTAAAAAAAAACCTCGGCATCTGGTAACATTGTAAAAGAAAAGGGTTTTGATGATCGATTGAATGAGATTGAGTAAATCAAATAATTATTGATTGACTAATTTTGATTGATTAATTAATTGATATGAAAATAAATATAAGACAAGGACTTGCTTAAAGTCAAAACACTAGCCATACGTGAGAATTTACATTTGACATATTTGCTATCATCACCTAAAAGCCTCAACTCTGTCATCGGCGATATTGAATGAAGAAAACAATAACAATACGTAAAGAAAACCGTATCGAATTACCTAATAATGTGATAATATGCGGTCGGTAAGTTTCACATTTTTTATTAAAAATGGTGCTCCTACTTAAAGAGATTTTCGTAAAATTGTATGATTGCCATCAGTACCGCAATCATAGGAAGAAGCTCATTTCCTTTGTGCCAAAAATTTAAAGTCTGCTTTCACTACGTTTTACTTAATGCACTAAGGAGTGGAATATTGTTTCCTGATTATAGAAAAGGGGTAATCCCAACTTCTTTCACTGTGCAATAAGGGATCATTGAAAATGGCTATTTAAATGGGGGCTTCCCTTTCATTCTTGATTTCCTAATAATTTCCTTTTTTATTTCCCTTCAGGTTTTTGTCTCTCTGAAAATGGACCCATTGGAAATAAGCCTGAAATACTGGCTTTCATGGGTTATCCAGGTTCCTTAATTCTATTAGTTTCTCGCTTGCTTATACATTCTTTATATTATTATTTGCGTAACTTTTTAAAACTAAATGTAATGTTCATTAATAGTATTTTTACTGAAAAGTATATTTTTATAACACCGGACTTTTGAATGTTTATTGTACTCTAATTCCCCTAAAGATATAAATTCTGGATTTACAGAGAAATGCTTAAAATCAGTGCCGAATTATCTCTCTCGAGGGAATGTTAAATAACAACAAAATATCTTATTACGCTAGAACAAATTGTTTGTGTGTAAGTAAAATATCAAAGTTCTCCTGTAAATTACGTCGTCTAGGTTACATCAAATATTTCACTAATCCATAGTAAATATTACTCGACATATAGAACTTGGCTGTAGATGTGAATGCCGACGTGAAATAATGTGCAATATTCGTATCCGCACCTGTCACTGGTGGTTTGGACTGCATACATATAGCATAAAATACAATACGTCCCAAAGAAAAAATGCATTAACAATTTTCAAAAAAGTATTCTTGCCTTCTAAGTGACCGATCAATATTTTTTTCCGGAAAAGAGGGAAAGCGATTTTTTTTCATAAACGGGCGAACAAAAATTTTTTAAATATAGATATTTTAGAGATATAGAGAAAGACACAATTTTAAAGCGAAGCGAATCCAAGTAGGGGTATGTGATTTTTCCCTTCTATACTTCTCTAGTTTACCCCCTGGCCTAAATATTTAAACGGTGTCTAAGTTAGAGCATAATACTGTATTCATCTTAAGCTTGATCAGAAAGAATGTTTTCTGTTTGTAAACTATAAACGTGGGTTACATCCTTAATTACAGGGATTTAAAATAAATCCCAAAAGATTGTGATTATGGACCAATTTATTTTTAGATTTAAAATTGAATCTTGTAGACTTAAAATTCCAATCCATAAGTTGTAATTTTAAATTAGGATTGGTCTCTAATCACAATCTTTTGGGATTTATTTTAAATCCTTGCAATTTAGAGTGTAACAAGTACTGAGGCATATGTAGCCTTTCGAATTTTGTTCTGAAACACACTGTATTTTTATTACAAACATTCCCCACACGTTATCTTTTACACGCTTTTAACTGACGTGATGTGCCATATCTAAAGTGTTTGCAACGTATCAAGTTGTCATTATCATTCCACATGATCATATACATGTAACTTGGACGAAATACATGCACATGTCCCATATGTTTACGGGAGTTTATGCCTATATGCATAAATATGTAAATCAATCAACGATGTTAATGAACAATAACTGGTGACCAGCACATGTTAGTGAGAGCATCGGAACGTGATATAACGCCCCTTGATCCAAAAGGTTTATATAATGTATAAAACTGTAATTTAAAAAGCAACATGTTATCAACATTGGATATTTCAATATGATAAGTAAATTTTAGTTGTTATATGAACAATTTTTACGTTCAAGGTGAATAAAGGGAGGGGTACAAGGCTAGAAATTCTTTCCAATGAACTAGTTTTCTCTAACTAGTTTCGTTTAACATTTAAAATAGAGAAAAATACGATACTTTCTGACAATAAAGAAAACAAGCAGCGCCAGCAATGACATTATTACATAATACTGCTAAGCAACGTGGGTGTTCATTAAAACTACACCTAAAAGGCAAGTTTTTGATCTGTTACAATTAATACCAAACCTAATAAAAACAATTTTAGGCATAAAAATATTATTGTTACCAAACTCTCTCGTTGATTTCATTTTTTTGATATAGGAAGCGTGTTTGTACAAAAATCTCAACAAACAATAGAAAATGACACACTTCAATTGTCATTGTTAGTGCAACACAAAAGCTGAAGGAACGGGAGGCGTCGACTAAATTGGCGTGAAGTGCTATACACTTGTTGAATACAAAGCACCTTAATAACATACGTCAGATTATTACAAATTTATTATTAAAAATGTACCGATTTATTAATTCTCGTGATTTAAAGACACTAACAGTGATTCACCGCAAAGATTCAAAATATTTGAAATTTGCAGGAATAGCTTAAAAGTGAAGGACAAGTCTGAAGAATTATCAGAAATTACTTTTTCCAGTTGAGGAATTGCCAGAAAACGAAGAAAACGGCAGTGTTCAAAGATATGAACCTCCATTGAATTACGTGTTGTAGTAATTTATTCGATTTTTTTCCTTATTAGGTTGCTTCTGGTCTTAATATTTGCAAGGTATGTTAGGATACTTGTACTTGTTACAGACATGCAAAAATCGGATTTTTGATGATTTTTCAGATTTTCGATTTAGCAAATCACTGATAGTGCCATTAATAAAACGCACGATTATATTTCGACAAATAGAAAGAAGTAAATATTTACAAACCATTTCCAGTCAAGAATTATACATTGTGTATTTTTTTCTCTTGCAACAGGTCCGAGCAATATTTTTATTTGATATGCGTTAGATAAACAAATATTGTCTCTTTTATCGAAAAATAGTCAATATTACTGTAGTGAGTTTATGGTCAATTTAATAAATGTATTTACAAAAGTCAGTCGACTGGGGAGAGTGTCTAGCCAGCGGAGAAATATTACATCCATTGAACTGACCATTGGACTTATGTAAAGGCTGATTATAGAAACACCATTTTGGCGCATTTCTACTTTCAAGTGGCGTAGACGTATAATGAGTGCCGAGAGGTCGCCCCACCTTTTTGCCTCCACAAAATATTGCATCTGTCAGGCAAGATGCAATAATTTGATGCAGCCAAGCGAGAACGACTCATCGGCACTATAAAAGAAAGAAAGAAATAACAAAAATGAAAAATAAAAAATGCTCTTGGATTTTGCAAATTTATTTCACTATCGCGCCGACTGTGATGACGTACCTTTCTCGAATGCATGAGATACAGTCTGCTAGTTAATAACAATGACCGCAGATTCATTAAACAAATCAGTGGACATTGTTATACACCACGACACATGCTGCCCATTCTTTTACTGTAAGAAGCATGGTGTTTCATTGCAGTACACTAGATCCTCTTAATTCTGCTTGAGTTTGATGAACGACTTCAACAAACATAACCAGTTGCTTATGTCGACAGTTGTTGTACCTCTGTACAAAGACTATTAAAGAGACACTGACACATTTGAAAAATAATGCGCTCTCAAAATTGATATTTTTGCATGACTTTTATTCAGCAGAGGACGGAAATGCCGATTAACACAAGAAAACACACGCCGGAGTTGATTCCCACGGCATAGCCTCTCATTAATGTCCCTATCTGTTTAGGGGTATGTTATTTTTATGTGTAAACTATATTTCTATATCTGTTTTTTGGGGTATGTTATTTTTATGTGTAAACTATATTTCTATTCTTCGAATGGCCTAGACTATAATTTACGAGCAAAATTGAAGACATTTCATGTTGCTACCGTCTCGATAAACCAACCACCTTGGCTTCATGGGTAAATAAGACTTACTGATGATTGAAGCAGTCGTCATTGACACTTCTTATCCCCCTTCCCCCTAACGACATGATTAATTTTTTCTTCTTTCGACTTTGTGGTATGTTCCCAAATCTAATTTAGTTAAAAATTATAACCTGATCAGGTAAACATGTATACAAGCACTTCTGTTGAAACAAATACAGGAAAGCTGTTACCAGGTATGGGTTGGTTCAACATGGTGTACAGTTGTCACCTCCAGCGTGAAACCTAGATGAAAATATGACTATTAACCTTTTGCGTCCTGCACGCTACTATAGAATTCATAATTTTAGTAATTTTGTTTTATCAACAATTTCGAAATTGTGCATTTTTATGGCCATATTCGGAATCAGCATGGAAATGCATTCAAATGAGTACAAACAAGCCTAGTCTTAAGGTTCATGCCTTTGAGATGACCGCATCTACCAGGCCAGGGTCGAATGAAATGGTTAAAATTCTCTGGTATATTACGATACAATACCCTGAACTTTTAAAACAGTTTTAAAGGGGCACGGGCACATAACCTACAAAATACAAATTCCTTTGAAAAACTAAAATTGATAGCTTGGGACTTGTATTGACCACTAAAAACAGTTTTACCCCAAGGATCATGATAGTAGCTACCTAGAAGGGCCCTTTAAATCAAAATCAGTTGGTCATTTGGTCAGTTGGTCTTTTCATTTTCAGTCCAAAGTCTTCCTTTTAATAGTTGAATTGTACATACAAATACAACTATAGTGCGAGTTTTTATTCTTGTCTTGGCATATTGCCGAGGGTATGGTTTCAAGTGTAGGGTATGTGTTAAGACCGAAATTGAAAAAGCCGAAGATTGTAGTGGTGCAGTTACATTATTAACACTTAACTGCATAAGGGGTTTGCACTTCCGTTAGTGCATAACGGGGGGGGGGGGGTTCCTAGGGACCCCCCCTAATATAACCACTTTCCTAAAGGATTTTTTAGATGAAATCCATCCACCACATGTTAGAAGGCTTCAAAGACATCAACAATAAAAAAAAAATAAAAACTGAAGAAAGTTGTTCAGTAAGAAAATTAGGGGCAAAACATTGATTTTAATTTTACGTCAAAATGTGCGAAAAAGACACTAATTAGTTTCTGCATTTTCTACGGCACTGATTCACCTAGACTTTTGCTGATTGCTTTAATTGGTGAAGGATGAACTGTATTTAACATATTAAGCACAAATAGAAATGTCTCGTGCCATTTTATATTTTTTAGGTTTACTTGTATAATTTACCATAGGTTCTTACAGTAAACTGCTATACGATGTATATAAAATATTATGACACCATTGGCCTACTATACTTTCCAAGATTTTTTAATTAATTATTTACTTTGTTTATGTCACTAGGTGTATGCATTATGAAAATCAGAATCACAGTAACTCTATTAAGATCTTTAATTTTTGTCATGGGCACTTCCGTTAGTGCATAAGGGGGGGCTCCTAGGGACCCATGCTAATTAACGCAAAAACGACGCGGTGGATTTGAATTTTTTTTTTGCACCAATGCAAGCGCAACTAAAAGTCAGACAAATACAAAAAATATAAACCAAATATATTGCAGCGTTAAAAAACGCCGGCCGAAAACAAAAAATGGGTCCCTAGGAACCCCCCTTATGCAGTTAAGTGTTAAGTGCAATTGTTCTGTTTTTGCAGATAAAAGCTTCAAAATGTGGTATAATTAGCTTCAAATATATTTAAGTCATGATTCCCTCTTTTAAGGCCCAGTGACTGTAATGTTTGATGATGATCATGATTGTCTTGACTATGTGCAGAGGGTCTTTGCATGTATGACATATTTTGGAGCTTTGGTCACTAAATCCGTAAATTCAAACTAATTGATCAACAAGTCACATTATCTTATTCAATTGGAATTATCATTTATCCAAATATTGTATATATTTGTATATATTTTATCTTTACGGTCTAAAACATTTTCACTCTGTTTTGTGACATGTTAATGATTTATGCAAATTGCCACAAATGTGTAATTTTAAGCGAAATTAGGTGAGTAATGGGTTATTGATTTCCAATTACTTTCAATCAAGTTCCTTTAACGCATTTTGCTAACCCAGCGGCCATTCCGCCGAATGTAACTGTTTCTGTATTCAATGAGCTTAGCAGCAACTGGACTGAAGTAGCGAATTTATATAGTTTCTCAGAAATACGATAAGGTCCCAATCGACAGAGTGATTTTTGACCTAGATACTTAAGAAATACTTGTAAGTCTTGGGTCTTTACCGTTGCCGGTGCCCATTTGAGGGGTTTTTAATGTTTGTGTTTTTTACACTTTCAAAATAGGTCAATCGTAGATTCCATTTGTTAATGTCGTACACTATAAGGACGCTGGGGAAATCATCGGGCTTTGTTCGACTTTCACAGGTGCAGACTTAGCCACTGTAACCGGATGAGCATCAACTACAGAAGTCAAAATCAACTTTGCTAATAGAAAAGCTTTTAAGGAATAATTCTAGCGACATCTTTTCTATTGATCTGCTATCTTTTCTGGTTATAGACAATCGTATGCTAGCCCAATGACCCATATAAACAAATGGACGTTGGAGACTGTACTATTGCGCAAAGGTAGGCCCCACTTTAATTATTAGTCGCTTTTAAAATGCAAGACGCGCATGGAATGAGACGGACTGAATGAAGTCTCATTTTTTGGTTCTTGGTGATTATGCCGTTCCTTTCACCGCAGTTAGTCTACACTGAGTGTAGAATACTGATTAGTAATTTTAATTATTTAAAAATATCTTCCTAAATACTATTTGCCCATATTTTTTAAACATTTTGAAATATCTAAACCCGTATGTCCAAACATTTTAAACACCTAAACACCAGTATTTATATCCAAGACTGCTTTGTTGCCATTAGAAATGAGGCATTTTAGGCATTTGATGCCAAGTGTTTAAAGCTTTGACATGTTTAATACTTACACACTACCTTGTACTACGTTTCAAAATACGGTTTTACAGTAGTAGTAGGTTCTGTAAATTGTTCGAAAATCAAAGGGAAGACAATATATCTACATCTCTGAGAACATTTCAACATCTTGCAACAAAACTTCGATACATTACTTACTAAGCGCCTCAAATTACAATCTTAATTTTTGTTCGTACATCCCTGTAACGATGCCTTTTTTCACATTCAAATAATTCGGAAAACGTGATCAGTAATTCCCTAAGAACATTATTCTGAAGAACTAGATTTAATCTAATTCATTGCAGCCCCTCATTTTCTTCGATATCAAACAGCTTTTATATCAAACGTTCAGATGGAATTCCACTTTCATCAGGGTATTCAGTCTTTAAAGAGGAATAATTAGTTTTCATACATGATCACTGGATGACTTAAACCAACTTATATAAGTAGTACCTTTTCATCATCCTTCAAAACATGTGTCAAGGACACAATTACTAACCGTGCCATGGCAACGGCGCCATCATCTGATTGTTTTTTTTATTGGTTTAAAAAAAAAAAAAAAAAAAAAAAAAAAAAAAAAAAAAAAAAAAAAAAAAAACAAACATTTCTGATGTTTAGTTATGCATTGTTTCTATAACAGAGGACGATTGAAACAGTTCCTTAGTCGGTTAGGGGTGAAAGGTCCCGGTCATACGACCTTGCCGGTCAGTAATTTACTGTAATGTCTTTGTCAACTTTGTTGCACTCCTAATCGATTTTACTGCAGGTCACTGTGGGTCAACCCAGGGTTCATATAAGAGGGTCACAGGTTGCAGTAAAATGTTGCGTAAACTTTGCGAAGGATTGCCAGTAAACTTGGTGTAATGCACCCCACTGCATCTTTATGCCTCATCCAGTAAAATAATTTTAACTTCGTTGCATTAAGTTAAATCATTGTATGCGTTCAAGCCATAATAAATACAGTATTGCAGTACGACCCCAAAAGGGGATGAATTCTATTTTTAAATCATAGCTCGCATACAGATTAAAACCAGCGGGGGTTAAGACCTGATTAAATCTCAGCAATTGGCTCCGCCGGGAATAGAACCGTGGACCTTCAACATCAAAAAGCTACCTAACCAGTGACCCACGCCTCTACAGAAGCGCCATGCCCCTTGTCACTGATCAGATCGTGTCATCCATCTTACAACAGCATCTCTGATTGGCTCATTACATGATACAACATATATAACCTCTTGATAACCAATGAAGATAGACCTTCTAATTGCGATTACTATTAAATCATATAATCCGATGAAAATCCGATCAATTCCCGTAGCGTTCATGGTGTTAAACCCTCACGTGTCATCCGATGTTCACACTTATATTGCACTAATACAACCACTTAAATATCTGCTGCGCTTTATTGAGCTAGACTAATCCGTCCGAGATTCTCTTTTGTAATAGACAAATAAAAGACAATTTGCTCTGTTGTCCACTTACAAGTTAACAAAATCTTTTTTCAAATCGATTCGCCGAGACGAGCTTCAATGACTAAGAACATCAGCAACTACAATAATTTCTGAGAGTTTTATTTTTAACAAGTTGTGTCCACTTACACTAAATGTGATGGGTGGCAATCATAAAGGAATGTCCGTTATTTCTTGGGAAGGCTTCAAACTCGCCCGGTTAACAACCGCTTCTTTGGGGTGGTAACCGGTTTTCTTCTATTGTTCAACAATGAAATAAGTTTTCAACTGCCCTCAACCGCAGGTCACCGGCGGTTGAGTTTTTGAAGTCACCCCTTAAATTTTTCGATTTTCACACATTTCTTAAAGGTCCCTACAAATGTCATATGCCGACATATGGGCCTGGATCTGAAGTTGGAATCCAATATCAATTTTTTACATTTTGTTTTGGTTAATACACGCTCATACTTGTGAGTGGCTAAAAATTTTTTTAACAAACGTACTCACACACCATATGACGTACATTAATGACCTGTGGGGGAACTTGGGCTGCTGGTATATTACAAATTTTTGGGACGCCTGATGCCAGATTTTTATCAGTTAAAATACAAAAACCATTAAGCTGAGATTCCATTGTATCCGAATCTCACTTTTGGAGTGGCAAAACCTTTAGTTTTAATGTTTTAAAAAAAAAAAAAAAAAAAAAAAAACACACAATTGTTTAGTTTAATCTTTTCAAGCCGCATATCTACGCACAAATTTCCATACTCCGATCACTAAGACTAAGGCTTCTCTCTATACATTTTGACAAGTTAGATACCTGTAACATCTACAGCTTTAGCGAGACACGGCCCTGGACACAGGAAGCATTTTCCCCGAAGCAACACTATATCATTCTTCATCAGATCTATAATTTTCCTTCTGTCCCCTCAATTGATCAAGCAGCCACACAAAACGTTTTAATCGATATTTCAAATTTAGCAATGAAATATTTGTCCTTGCTTGTCCATGTTATCACAAACCTTCGTCTGTCTACTCTGATAGGCCTCCTTCAACGCGACAGAAGAGCGACCAATTATTCTACCTTTACCGCGGAAAAAATTGTAAGTAGATATCCCTGTACGAAAATGAAATTGTTTTAGAAGAAAAATCGACTATGCCTTACCCTAATGTACGAACTGAATGCCAAGTTTTGCTGTAACAATATAAGAGGTCCGTACACTCCAGGATAATATCTGACTAGTTATAATTTGCCTATGTGTACCTTCACAATCATGTTTTATTTTACAAAATTAGAAAACCGCATACTTCCGTACTTCAAATACCGAATAATTGTCCTGGGTTTATAAGCCTACTAAGATTTACTAAGAAAGATATATTTCACGTTCTGTTATATCTCTTAAATCAATAAATTCGCTGTTTGGTAAATAACATTGTCTGATGGTAATGCCTTTTAATTGCTAAGCACGGTTAATATAAATATCTGCTCTCCACACTTGGTCTATTTTTGCAATTTATCTCAACACTCTTCTAGCTTGCGGAAAAGCGAAATAATCAAGACTTTCTACAAGATTCAGTGGTTAAATACATGAGGCAAGTTTATTCCTTGCCAAGAATTCAATTACAAGAGTATATCATGGTCCCTTACTCGCCAGATGCATGCATATAACCACCTATTGGCCTCTTCGTCTTGGCCTTTTCTTTTTATTACTTGTTGCCATAGTCCATTCAATGAGTAAATCTGATTTTTTTTCACCTCAAAGGGAAACCACTGTCTAACAATTAAGATTGAAATTTTGTAATACTGTAAAACGGGATAGGATGAAATGGCATTGTGCTCAAACATGTCAGTCAGAGCCCGGTTTGATCTGGCAGGACCCTAGTTAGGCAGGTTTGCAGGACTCGAAACAGAAGACTTTTTAAGTGGACCTATCCCCTCTAAATTGGTCCTTTTTAGACATTTTTGGAAAATCCACAATCTCCAAAGTTAGGACTTTCTTTTCATATTTGTTCTCTAAATGTGGACCGTTTTGATAAGTGATAAAAATAAGTCCATGTGGACGTGCTTGCTTATTTGTTAGACATTGGGGACCCATCACGGGTATCTATAGGGAAGTTGTCCCGTATCTGACCCATCTGACACACTTTTTCTGACATCACTAATTATTTCGAATACCTTAACGGAATAATAATCTGTGCTTTATAATCCCGTGCAGGGTTTCGATTCATAAAGGTGTCAGAAAAAATTGTGTCATATGTGTCAGGTTACGGAAATCCCCTCTATCTAAGCTGCTATTTGAAGGTCATCTGAGCACGGTGGTGACTTGAGCACAATTACATGATATATGCCGCATTCTCGATACTGTTTAAAGAGACATGAGGAATTTCCGAAAGAAGCGCTCCCAATTTTATGTCGAACCCCGGTTGTTTGCATATTTGGAGGAATGCCTTACCGATGTATTAGATTCACCTGAAGTGAATTATCGAATACGCCGTCTTTATGTAATAATATGATGATTTAGTACTTTCTGTCGTGCACGACAGGAAAGTCAATCATGCGTTTTTGGTGGACGATTGCGATAGGCAGGCAAGTTCAAAACAAGGTTGCGGCCCTGGCGGTTTCTTTACTTGTTGCACAGGGTAATTCATAGTGTATCTTCAATAAATGTTGTAGCAGGCTCGTACATTTAACACAGTAACACGATTTTATCAAACATAATATTCGGATATAAAATACTGTAAATTGTGTGAAACTATTTCTGTTAACTAGTTGTTTTTTTCTAAATGCAAACTGAGAAAATGGCCAAGAACATATAATTATATTGTGCTTTGTTTAAAGCAAGAAAAAAACATGGGCTTATAGCATAGGTCAATAAAGTAACTGACCTTGTGCACAGCGGGTATAAACAAAATCAATATCTAGCCACGCTATTGAGCAGACACAACCTGTGGGGCAATTATACAACCACACACTGCAATGGTATATATACACACACTGATTGATAAAATGGAAACATTCCAAGAAAAGGAAGTCAATTTCTTACAAACAGTCGGTAAAAATTGACAAAGGTCGGCATATGAGAGTAGTACTTTTGTATAGTGACATATTCACTTAAGAAAATAATATGAAAGTTTACAAAATAATTCAAACTTTAATAATATAGGTTCCAAAATAAGTACTCGTGAAGTAAAAATCATAAACACCATGCATGCAGCAGGGGTGTGTCTCTTTTCAGAGGTGCTAATTGGCTGAAAATCTATACACACAAAATGCTTTCAATAAACATCGAAAACGTTCTCGTCGGTGGTCACGACCGCTCCAGTGACAATTGAGAGAAATATGTATCCTCAAAAAAATGTCCTCCTGTCACTTTAACATTTGCGCCCTCTGAATAGTTTTGTATAGAGTAATGTGTATTGTGGTGTGGGGATCTAAGTCATCTAAGCACCTCAGTGCTAATATCTCTAATTAATATAAATCTTCATAGGTGTGGCGTATATATAATAATGGTTATTATTGTAGGCCTATGTTTTATAAGAGTAGGACCGTGCATTTAACAAAAGATTTCGCGGACCAATTGTATGTGATCGCTTGTAAAACATCAATATGAAAATAATTTTATATAGAAAATATCAAATGCACAAAAACGCGTTCTACAGGCGGTTAATTGTTGGGGTCCCCCTTATGTGTGGATCAAGTGGACTTAAATACGTATTAGTCACAATAGCCATTAACCTATATCGGTGTTCCATGTGCGTTGCATAAAAGAGGCGCGTGAGTTCAAATTAATTAAATAAATTCAAGTGAGCTGAACTTCGACCATTCATAAACCAACACATAGGAAAACTAAATGGAACTACCTCGTGAAGTCTAACTATCTTATGCTTAATTTTCAACACGGTAATCTATAATGTATAGTAACAATGTTCTTTTAGAAAAACGAAGATTTATATACACGTTTCCGTTAGATGGTAAGATATTAATTAATGCTGGGTTAATTTAAATTCAAATGGGCACATCGGTTGTTTTTGGTATTTTTGTTCAAATGTATCAACTCCATCAAAGTATTTTATGCAAAACCAGAATGTGTAGAGTCTGTGGTGAGACTTTCGCCAGGCATACCGCAACCTATTCGTTAATGAACTGCACATTTTTCGGCAAACTTGACGTGCAAGCTCGTTCAGACGAGATTGATCAGTGATGCCGGACGTCTGCTACACAGCCTATCTTTGGCCCCAAGTTTCTAAATCACGATAGACATTATGTGTAAATACAAGCGAGCACGAGTTCCACTGCATTTTGAATTTTCCGCGCTAAAGTTGATGTTAAATTAATTTGCTAGTCCTGACTGTATATTAACTTTAAATAGTTATACATGGTGTCTAAAATGAGATAAAGTTCCAAGCCAGTTGTAGGTATAAATGCAAAATTTCAGTTGATAGAAAAGACAAATAGTGAAAGGAAATGTTAAACATTTTCGCTCCGACATATAGCTGCAAATCAACGCATCGCAACCACTCTGTATTGTTAACACAATTGAACTCCATTGTCCTGTGTTTGCATGTGGTGCATAACTCAATTCACACCAAGCTGTGATTTACATGCCAGAGTTCGCGTGATGAGGGGCGTCCCGTAAATAAGTCATGAAATCGAGCGAACTGTTAAACAGCACGTCCATTTCTCGGCCCCCTCTCATACCGTTACAATCGTATATTGTGGGCGTCGTGGTTTAGTAGGAACTGATTAGAAACAGTGTTCTAGTCCTGCCTGTATAACCCAAGTTCAATGTTAATGTGTTAATATTTGAAAAGCCAATATCGGTACGGCTTCAAATGATAGAGGTCTCCCGCCTGATGTAAACTGCGCCTAAGGGAACATTTCAAATTTTTTGAAAAAGTAAGCGTCAAATACATTTTACTCAACATAATGGCTCCGATTTGGATCAAATTTGAAATTATTTCTTGATTTGAAAGGTATAATCAACAAGAATGGTTCTTAACCTAACTGCCTGTACATTTTTGCTACAAAGTTTTGTAAACATCAATCAGATACGAGTTAGCTTTTAGATCACAGTGAAAATCTAATTACGATTCAAAATCCACGTTGTACTTGCAGATGGGGAACGTAAAAAAAGGCCTTTTAGACCTCTGCGGCCTCCTGTCGCGTTCCAAGTCATAGTGGGAAAAACTGCGCTACCCATGATGGCTTAGCGACTCGGCGTCCAAGTCGCAAGTGTGAGATTTGGATACAACCACTCATGCTCCTGGGCTGGGTGTGGCAACCGTTCCAGAGCAGAGCTATCATATATTGATGCTGCACACCACAATAGCAGTTAGCGATTTATTCCCGTAATGTTATCAAGGATCGAATGCCACCTTTGGACACAACAATTCTCGCTGGTCTTGTGCGTTAGGTATGGGGCTGACCTCGTGATACCAAGTGATTCGGGTTCGATCTGTCGCTACGCTTTTTTAAAATAATACAATGTCATTTTTTTCAGTTAGAGGGAAAAATCTAAGTCCATTGAGGTTAGTGAGGGAGACTGCTCTGGAGCATGTGGTGGTGGTCAAAAACTACCGGGTGCGTCCCAAGTCACCTGTTGGGCATGGCATCCCAAATCATTGAAACAACAAAGCCCACCAAAAACTCTATTAGCCTAAAATCAAAAACCCCAGTACACAGACAAGGCAATATAAGGAGCACAAAAGCCAACAATCAGGCCTTGGCATGGTACAATGAACAAGAAAGGGCCTCGATCCAGGATTAAAAATATCATTGGTGCCTGCCAATATAGTATCTATTCCCATGTGGTACAAGAAATCTATTCCAGGATTAAACCAGGATAATACACGAGCGACTGCACTTCATACCAATTAAAAGCATGCCACTACCATGTGGCAATAATTTTTTTAAAAATATAGAACGTTGTCCAAATTTGGATTGTTCTATCATGAAATACATAATAAAAAATTCACAAGAGAGATATCATTTGACGACTGCAACGAACAAGCCGCCCCAGGCAATATTGCTTTGTTTATATAGCGATAACGATTTTTTTTTTTGTGATGTTAAGTAATTGTCCATTGTCCGCCCTACATCATTCAATTTTGCCACTTTTAAAATGTATTTTAGTAATAAAATCCAAGCAACACTCTTATCAATGCATTTGAGTTTTTATTTATGTGGGTGAGGTTTGCACATGAAATCGATACACTTATTTTCCAAAACCGCTGATAATATATTGAAAGAGAAAATATAACTGAATAGCGCATATTTACAGGGGTTGTTATATTTTTTGTGACCCCCTTTGCTGCTCCCATTGAATTCATCGCCTGACGGAATAAAGGTACAGTATCACTGTACTTTAATTCCGTCAAGGCTGCTGAAGTCGACGGTAGCAGCAAAGTGGGTGCAGTAATGTACCAACCCTATATACAGTACATCAGCAATTGGAAATATTTTCTTGCAGGGAGTGTGACTCAAGGTGTAACTTTAACCTTCGCTTCGGCAAACTTCGTCAAGTTTCGGATATGGTCTGAACAGTAAATATTCGTGACCACATTGCAAGCGGCAAGGTATGAATAGCTTGTTGAAAAAAATTCTCAAAGTTTTGAAGAAACATAAAAAAAATCCAAAAAATGTCGACAGGTCAACGTGTCCTCCGACTTTCTCACCCACGTTTTGAAGAATATTTTTAGAAAAACGTAAAAACTGTCGAAAAATCAACATGTACTAGGGGGACTTTTTAAAGTTATTCTCGAACATACTGTTCAGAGAATATTCATTTCAGTGTTTCACTTTCCTTTCCATCAGGTTAGTTTTCTTCTGCCTTTTCGTCGGCGACAGCGAGGAGTGGTATCTTGTCGGATCCAGTCACGCTCAACGATATCGGAATTGATCCAAATTGGAATGCCTTCACACGAACAAAACGCCATAACTTGCCTTTTCAGGCCCCTCTGTTTGTATGCTTATATGTGTTAACTACAACCGTCACCCAAATAAAAAATCGTAATAGCCCTAGTTTACTACCGCAGAACGATAAACAGCACTCCCTTGCCACAAATAATAAGAATAATTAATTTTCATGTGATATTAGTTAAATAAACTGTTTACTCGAGTGGGGAGCCAATGTTTAGAAATATGTGTTTATGAGTTCTTTATTATTTTTCCTCCATGAATTGCGTGCAGCTGATAATAGTTGTTATGCGAGTATATGAAACACCGCTCTTGAATTATACTTTTAGTTTTGAAAATTAAAGTTCCTTGATGTAATTTTGTCAGATAGATTTCCACGAAGAGAAGGTCATCCAGCTATTATGTGGGTTTGTGAATTTTGCCCTACCTGTGCCTTCCTACTGACTGAATACGATGCGTGAAACTTTTTTTCTTTATCTCATCGAAGCCTCAATATTGTGTGTATATGGTATTCGGGTTATGTGTTACTTCTGAAATCTTTTTGTATTATAGAGTCAAGTAGTATAAAATAAGTCATGCCGACTGCATGTAACAAAATGGACTCGAGAAAATGTACCTCAAAGAATAAATGTTTAAAATCACTCCTCGCTTAACATGCATTATTTTAACGTGAAGTTAAAACAGTCTCGCATCTGTTTAGTAACAAACTCGCATAGCAAACCGAGGAACAAGGCAGTATTTTTACTACGTGGAATATGTTGTTTTTCAACGGGGTAACTCGTCAAACATTTATCTGTCTACCAAAGGAGAGGATTAATTGGTCTTTTTAATGCGCACAACACATCACTTATTAAACGCGCTCCTTACCGAAAAGATTCCCTTATAGCACAGTTAGGAGTGTATCTCGTTAAAGAAGATTATAGTTGCTTTAAGTGTTTAATTACCAGCCTGCATTTTTCAGTAGGTTATATATTTTTATATTTTGGTGCAGTTAAATTGTTAAGATTTCGTCGCAGATGAAAGAATTCTTTCCATATTTCCGAAATTTTCGTTTTTTTAATAAACCCATTATATTCAGAATGTTACTAAAGTATTGATTTGCTATAAATTCCAAAATAAAAAAGTACCAATTCAAATTTTTGCACACGTCGTTACGATTGAAAAAGTGGGGGTGGGCAACTGAAGAGTATTTAATAACCTAGTAATCTATTATGACACTGTGCGAATAATAATTATTGCATTTTTATCTTCATCAGCCACTTGGTTCAATATGATCATACCTGGAATTCCTTAACAGTGTAATATTCTTGCAATTTGTCATACAATGCGGATCAAGACACCAGTCATCTATTAACATGCTCAGCATAATCTTTGCAAGCACTTCAAAGCGCACAAACCACTAATAGCCTCAACAAAACACCCAGTGGAAGTTTCCGTGAGACCGCTTACCTACCCATCTGACCACTTTTTTTTTCTGACATAACCTATGAATTCGGAAACCTGAAGGAATAAACAATGGCTTTTTCCGTGCAAGGGTTTCCGAATTCGTAAGTGTGTCAGAAAAGACAGTGTGTCGTGGGTCAGGGTCCGGAAACTCCCCACCCCAAAACACACACCACCCGTCAATATTGGTAATTGTAAAATATTCCCAAAAGTCAATCTTGATGGTACCTGCCAAAGAAAGGAGCTGTCAACCAATTTATTAACATCGTGATGATACTACCGAAAGGGACAATTTAAAAGAATTTGTAACCTAAATTCTCAATGAATCCAATTTCAATTCAACCTAGAGACAAACCAAAACATAAGAATACTTTGAACCTTCCAGTTCAATCAACGAACCAAAACAATAAGATAACTACTCATTTACAAGGCGATCAGAAATCCAAACTCGTTGTTTTTTAGGTAAGATTCATACGCGATGTGTTATACTTTGCTTGTACTTGGACTGTGGAATTCTTTTGTTCATGGACGGAATAAACAAAAGAATGTCCACATTGCATCAGTAACCCCATGGCAATCCTTCCAGCTACACAGTAGGCAGATTTAGATGCCATGCATGCGCCAGGTGTTTGCTTGCACTTGGAATGTGGAATTCTTTTCATCGATGGATCGAACAAAAGAATTCCACGCTTCCACGTGTAAGTACACACATCGCGTTTCGCATCTAGATTTCCTATTGTTATGTAATACGACAACATGAAATGGGTCACAGTAATAGACCAGTTAACATCCCCCCTACGCTCACTCGGTTGTTGGCATGGGATCCTTTCCTGTGAATCGTTATTGCCCATATTATTTAAACTCTAACAGATACAATTGCCCAGTGTGTAACAGTCAGGCCGACCTATTGCAAGATACCAGGCCCTAACATGTTTACTTAGTAGGCATGGCATAGATTCGCGTAGACGCGTACGGATCAGCTTGAAAAATATTAACGTGCGGTATGTGATTTGATCTAAAACCCTTGGAGGGAAAGAATTATATAAAAAGCTGAGAATTGGATTTCTGTCATGTCGCCAGTGATGATAATAGTAAATATTCCTAACTATTATATGGGTTTACTTTCGTCTGAATAAGTAAATATTGGATTTGAAATGCGATACGCTCCTATTACTTTTCATACATTTTTGATAATACACATTTTTGCTCAAACTGGCAAATATTAGTTTAGGGCATTTGGTCTTTTCCATAGATATGAATATCTACTTTTCATCATGGTTAACGCATATCTTGTAATATGAATATATGACGAGTGTGCTGTTTCGTGATTTCAAAAAATTTCGCGCGTATTCTTATCATTAAAACAAAACCTGATCTATTAAATACGACTCTTTTTCAAGATAGCGATGGAGCTATGCTTATGCTATTCTGCACAATAGAATTCGATTGTGTGAAAAAATCTTAACAAGTATAATGCACGATTCGGAAAGGTTTTTTTATCGATGAGCCAAAATTAGCAAGACGGTGTAGGAAAAAATAGCATTACTTTGACGCCAATAAATGTCAGCGCTTTCAGACTGCCAAATGTTGATGACGTTAAAATACTGCCTTTCATTGCACGAAGCATATTTTTTATTGGGAAGCAATACCATTTTCTTTCTTCTCGACACTTATTTGGAACAAAATAGATACGTTATGTTGTGACATTTTTACTGAAAATGGGATCATTGCAGTGGTACAAATAGGTCAACATGTCGCCGTTCAATAGAAAAATAATCCTACTACTGTACGTTTACTACAAAATACGCCGACCTCACGAATGACCACGTAATAAGCACGGGAACAATACAACCGGGCAACAGGTGCATCTACGCATGCGCAAGACAATTGAGTACATAATAAACAGAATTTCATTTGAAATTTTGTCTAAAAGTGCAATATTTCCTCCCCCGTGTTTTTAAATGATCAGACTTTATAAATGCGTAGATATAAATCCATTAATCAGCACGCTACAGCACCCGCATATGTGACATTCCGGATATAAGTCGAATCTATCCAATCCGTTTTGAATAATTTAGGAGCGTCGACTGCTCACAAAATGTTACGGTTTCATTTTAAGTGCATTTGCAACAGGCAACAGGACGAAGGGTAACATTACAGGTATAATAAAGATTATCCACTGTCATTATAAATTTGCAATCTTGCTATTAACACAATTTTGAAAGCTTTATTAAAGTGAAACAAGATTACGCACCTCTCTTTGCTGTTAATAATACCTAATAGATAATAGATACCTATTATTACTCTTACTTTACGGTTTACACTCTAAAGAGATTAAGGGATAGAGCACAGTTCTGCATAGCTCGTATCTATTTTGACATCATGCCACTGGACCGATTTTTTTAAAACTCTTTAACGCCAGAGTTCTTCCTGAAAGGATGGTTTCAAAATTAACATTGCACAAACGAAGGTCCAAACTCATTTTAAAAGGGTCCTAATTTTGAATCCGATCATTGCATGGTTGAGAACATTTAGATATATTATATTACATACAAAGCGGTCACGTGGTTTTCGCGATTACCTGTCTTTCTTTAAAGTACTACTTGTTTGAACTTGGTCCTGACGGGCCCAAGCTACACCCATCCACCAAGGTTTGTTAGCGTGCGACTCCGACCTCCAAGAAAAGGGGACGACAGAGAGACACACAGGCAGACGTGGCCTACCATGATTTAGATAATCTTAACATCAACCAAGTAACATCTTTTGGTGTTGAACCTGGTGGGCGTCTTCCACCTGGAGCTGACTCAGATCAGGACTCTACCTGTGGTTGTGGAACAGCACCACAGACCATTGAACATCTCTTGGTCTTCCCAACTGTTGGAGCAGCAATGCACAGACAAGGACCTTGCGGAATTCAGTGAAGCAGCCAGATATTGTACCCATCACTGGCTGGATGTTTGTTTATTTCTTCTTTATACTGGGTCCATATTCAGAGGGAAATTCAAGTATCCCCTGTTCTTCCATATGGCCCAGGATCATATTTGAGAATCACTGTGTTTGGATAAGAAGATATTAATGTACTAGTATCTAAATCACACGTTTGCAGCTGATGAACGCCATTTTTTGCTTTCATGTTTTCGATGGTGGGAGAAAATTTAATGAAATTTGCCAACAAAGTCAATATTTACTTTTGATTTTTGAGTGTGTGCTGCAGGGCGTAAATGTGACTGCGGGTCAATTTTCCAATGGCTTTTCCCAGAGCAAACTTTTTTATAAATAAGAGCCCCTGCAATTCCAGCCCGTTTTGCCTTCCGGTTGGAACGGAACGTCGCATCCCTTATATTTCAAACACATCAACTTCACTGTACGTCAAAGCCTCAAAATGTACATGATGAACTTGATACCCTCGGTCCTGCATGATGCACGACTTTAATTTTGTAATATTTTATTAATAATTAAATACTTCCTGTCTAGAA
>JAMKCH010047338.1:0-54192 GCA_023653785.1 Ophioderma brevispina | reverse complement strand
TCAAGGTGATCAGTGATTAAGGAGGCTGTGGTTGTCGTCTAGTGTATATTATTCCTATACATTTTACAATAAGCGCCCTCCTCGATCTCTCTCTCGTCTCTCTCTCTCTCTCTATATATATATATACACTTGAAAGGCTACTACTTCATTTTTAAGTGTTTACTTTTACCTCAAACTCATCCACATGTGCATACAAAGTCGATAATAGGTGACGCCCGGCATTTGCCTTTTAAAGATGCATTTTAGTGTGTAAATACACGGTGTTTCATTGTTTTTGGTGGGCATTTTAATATGAACGGCCTCTAATGCAGGTTAAGCAGCCAAAAGGTGTTCAACTATTCATTGGTGTGTTCAGCATAGTGCATACAATGAAATTGGATCAAAAATTAAGATATATGTCAAAAAAGGGGCATTAAGTGAATATTGGCCGCCATTTGAAAAAACGCCTCACTCATTTACCCAGGATGGGGGATTTTTCGCAGACAACCTGATTTTGATAGCTATATGGTATAAGGTTTTCCAAAAATAGTGGTCTCCCAAAATCCCCGGGGGGTGCAGGGTTGCGGTTATGGGCTCATGACCTATTTCTATTATTGGTCCACCAGACAGCGCCTGTGTTCAACTAAGAAATTAATGCAATCATCCTACTGTCACGTACATACACTGTATCTCCACAAAGATCTCCTTATCTTGGGGGCGAAACATAAGACTGAATTGTGATTGTTTATTATTATCGGCTTTCTTATCAGGCCGTGTTTTCTCACCTCCACCCTGCCCCACGAGCGTACTCTCCGCATTGAACCATCAGCGCATTTTTGAGTGGCATTGTCACTGCTTATCCGCTTGGCGGCGCTGCATATCTATTCTAATTTTTTTCTTTGGGCTATCGCATCCCCCGAAGGCAGCATGGGTCACGTGACCGTCATTTTTGCAGAAATTGAAGACCAAAATTTGCACACTGCAAACGCGAATATGGGAGGGTCTTGTGGTGTGATTGCAGCCATGTTTCTAAATCTTCAAAACCATCGAAGAAATCATTAACAATCCCGATAACAAATGACCTAATTAGCAGGTTTTTTTTTTCCTGAGGGCTATAATTGTTGGCACTTTTTTAGGACAACAGCTCGGTACTCTCTTTCAAAAAATAATTTTCAGCTTATTAGACGAACAACCAAAGAAATTCCTCTTCAATTGGGTAAATTAGATGTATTTCTATGTAAAACTTGGTTTAATTTTGAATGAGTCTTGCCCAAATTAGTACTAGCAACGCTCAAACCCAAGCCTTGTGAAATGGAAATTTGGCCGTCGACGCCATTAAATCCCGCCCTCGCATGGTTAAAATTCATGACCTCAATCCATCGATCTTTCCTGCATATAACTTGTCCTTATATTTTTCGTAACCTTACAAATCAATAACTACTATGATATTTGTTTCATATGTGAAGTTTTGAGAATTTAATTATTTCTTCATGTTCTTTTCCACCTTGTTTCCCAATACCCTGCTGTTATGATCTCAAATGGCCGATTCATTTAACATTGCTGAGTTGAAGCAATGAGTTTTGCATCCGATCTGACATTCCGTTATAAATTATTGTTCACACGAAACTAGGCAAACACCATATGTCTTAAACACAACCAAAAGTTATCAAATTACCTTCATGTCATGTGTTCAAAATTGAATGAAGTATTGCCCTATGGTGTAATTTTGGGGGCAAGAATGCCAACATTTTGTAAACAACCTTCGGCAAGCATGACTCGGGGGAAACATCGTCGATGCAGAATTCGGCAGTACTACAGTTAGACTACCATGCACTGGCATTGAATGCTATGCTGCGTGTTGATACAGCCTTTGTTTGGGAAAAAAGCTAGCTGGCTCTGGTGAAAACGGCTTACCTGGCCATTCTATCACCAGCCCTGACTTTGAATGATTGAAGTAAACAAAATGGATGAGTTTGCGTGTTGGATAAAATTTACGTCCACTTAAAATTGTTCAGTTTGCGTTGCATCGAGTTTTGAAATTTATACAGCCTCAGGTTTATTATTTTGCAAAAAGAATAATATGCTTATCGCACCATGAGTTTACATACATTGCAATTTGGGTAGAGGGGGCCACTAGGAGGGGGCCAAGAACGCAGAGAATTTTTTTGGGCTGATTTATTATGACATTGGTTTCATAAGGTACCTTTATTCACATAAATATAGGCCTATAAGGATACCCACTCAGGAAATCTGTGATTACTAGTATTCTATATTGATTGGGCAAACAGTGAGTAGTTTCCATAACTTAGACCCATTTATCCATAAAGGTTTCCATTCATTAGTTTCAGATGAGTCTGGTTAATTATCGAAATTCCCCAACATGAGCCTGTTTCGTGTTGAAAAAAAAAATAACCATTCTACATGCAACATCACAATTGGCCAGGTCAACGTTATTTCGCTGAATTCGCTCATGCTTACAAATTCTCAAAGTTTGTCTTTTGGGTTCTGTTAAAGGTGCATGTTCCGATCGTCTTCGGGACCCCCTAGGTTTTTACCCTGGAAGTAGTCTCTTTTTTGATGTCGATGAAGGTCCCTATTTTTCTCATTGTCGTTTGAAATTGGAGCCCTAATAATCTAATTCATTCCCAGATAGAACAAAAAAGCGCCGGTTTAATGGTTACAATATGAAGCACAGACTAAATTGTTTCTACCATCAAACAGCACGTTTGTTTCCCAGTACTTGGTGGGGGGCGTATTGCAAGTACCTACTTGGCTATCATATCAAGTAGAGAAGACAATACAAATAAATCGGAACAACAACCCATTTAATATGATGCCAAAATTTTTACCAATATATAAACTACACAAGAACGTCAGTATTATATTGCACAGACTTTATCAAACACGCTTATTCAGACATTTCTTCCACAAACAAATCAAGAGTTTCATATCACTAAAATATTCTAATTACCATATGTAAATGACAAAAAACCCATTTAAAAGACACTATCAGTGATTTGCTAAATCATAAAATCGCACAAATCATCAAAAATCGATTTTTATGCATGTATTAACAAGTACGGACCTAACATACCTACCCTGCAAATGAAAGACATCAGAATCAACCTAATAAGCACAGAATCAGAAATTTTAGTCAATTCACTGTCCGTTCGGACACTTACTACAACACGTAATTGAATGGGGAATCGTATCTGGGAACACTGCCGTTTTTCCTGCTTTCGTCAATTCTCAGTTGGACAGGTATTATGAGATTTATAACGACTTATCCTTCACTTTGAAGCTATTCCTGCAAATTTCAAATATTTTTCAAAATCACTGATAGTGTCGTTAATACAAAACGCTGCCTTTTTATAATGTAATGTAACAGCTGATGAAATTTGGCAAAAGCAAAATACGGAACGCATACTTTTGCAAAAACCTTGCTTTACTTGTACTTAAAGTGGCATTTCTTGATCCACACCCCGCCCCCCCCCCCCGACTTACCAAAATAAAGTTTGAGATTTCTATATCATCGAAACCGTCAGCATTAGTAATCTATGTGTAACAACTCTTACGTGTCAAATTCGTTTTCTGTAAGAAATTTCACATTTGTCATGTCAGCGGTCTATGGGACCGTGAAAACAACATTTGCTCAAACACAAAACTGCAAGATGGGGATCAACTCAAATTGTTGGGAATAAGCTTTTCTCAAGGAATCTAGTGAAGCAATATGACTAAAATGGAAGGTGCTTCATACGAAATGCACCTTAATTCCTCACAATTGTACAAGTCGATGTACACGTATGATAGCACAAGTGCCAAAACAGTGGTGCAGTATAGTCCTGTCAGGGTTTTGTCAACTATTATAACAGCTGGTTTTCTATTTGAATTAAACAAAATGACCGGAACTGTTAAAACACTGAACCTACCGATTTACTTAATCCCATGTTTGGGTTAATAGATCTCAATTTAGTGAACATGAATCAGAATTTGGATTATTAGGCTTGCCGCATTGTGCATAACAAAATTAAATAAAATTAAACAGGCTCAGTGCACCCATTGGATTCCACGTTTATTCCGTCTTGGTATGACGGAATAAAGGGTGTAAAACAAAGTGTGCACAAGTCTGTTTAGTTTTGTTACGCAAAATACAGTTAAGCCGATTTTTATTGGTTCTCCAGTGTTGGTAAAAAAACACCAGATTTGTACGCACGACCTCTATCTATATCACAGTGTACTGAAGCTTCCCATTAGGCCCATGAAAGTCAATTCCGAGTTTATTGTTACTTTTTTTCCCCTGGTTGATGAGGTGACTTTTCTTTTTTAATTTTTCATTATTTCGTCAGATTTCATTATTGACCTAAAATGTGTGCAAAATTAAATACATTTTGTACGCTGAAATTTTCCTGAAAGATAGGGGCCACAGAGCAAACCCTGGTTTTGCTTCAATGTGATCAAAAATATGTTTTATAAACAAAAATATGTTTCCAATTGCTAAACCTGTTGAAGACGACAATATTTTTCAAATAATAATTATTTTGGCAATGGTGAATTTTTGACATGGGTATTTCTAGTCTCCAAAAAGCAATGCGGGTGGGTAACGATAAACTAAAAATCAACTTTCATGCACCTTAGGTGGTAACACATTTTAGATAATTTTATAGATCAGATTGCAAACCTGAGGATATTTTCATAGAAAATTAAGGCATCGCAAACAAAAATGCAATTACAAATTTGCAGCACTGCTAATACAGTAAGACACTTAACCAACACAGCTTCTATATGAAGTGATGATTTTGTTAAACATTCCCATTTCCAGCCCGAATTCAGCATAATTTTCTCAGATTGCAGTACGGAAGGATGTGTGATAATGAGCAATCAATTTCAACAAGTTCAAGCAGCTTGTAGCAATAAATATGCATCATTAATAGGCGGTCCCCGGGTTTCGTGATCGCCAGGCTTTTTTAAAACACTACTTGTTTGAAAACTGGTTTTCGCAATTACAAATCTTATGGGGCACGTATCCACTGACCAAACAAACTCTGGCCTGGTCCAAGCAACTCACCCAGGTTTGGTACATTTTGTGACCCTATACTTTGCCTGACCAGACTCAAAATTCTGGAGCCTTGACGGAATAAAGTACAATATCACATGTACTTTATTCCGTCAAGGCTGCTGAATTCTGAATCAGGTCAGGGAATGTGGGGTCACAAAATGTACCAACCCACTCACCCACCAAGTTTAAATTTGTGAAGGTACGAGCCTCAGCCTCTGAGAAAACAGACAGGCAGCTGACAGATACATGTTTTATTTACAATTGTGGAATTCCATTCAGCTGCATGTGTATAATTTGTATATTGCAGAGTCAGTGTACATGTAATTATTAAGGACTGCCACACATTTCATCATCCAATTCCTTTGATTCATAAGTGGCAAGATAAAAATAAACCTTGGCATTGCTATTTACAAATTGCCCTGAACAGGCAACAGATTTCACACACAAGGATAATTTGGCATTAAAATGTGCACAACTATTGGTATTAAAAATAATATTTACATAGAGATTAAAAAACATTGTTTTGGCAGTGAACATGTATAAATTTACAAACTGGCCCAGAGAGAAGATGGGTTTCATTTTTAAAAAAATTGCAAATTCAGTAAGCATGTGCATGTACATGTATGTTCTTGGTTAGTATAAAAAATAACATTCTTCAGAGTACAGAATTATTGCATCATTTTGACATTGCCATCTATAAATTGGCCTGGATGGGAAACAGACTTCACACACAAGGTAAATTTGGAATGTAAATGTTCACGACAGTTGGTATTAAAAAAATAATAATAATAATACTATTTACATGTAGAGATAAAAAAACCCAAGTCTTGGCAGTGGACATGTTTTACAAATTGGCCCAGAAAATTTAAAGATGGATTTCATTTTAAAATATGACAAATTTGACATGTACATGTATGTTCTTGGCTATTCAGAGTACATTTTGCATTGTTATTTACAAATTTGCTTGGACGGGCAACAATTTAAATTTCACACACAAGGTAAATTTGGTATACGTTACAAATGTTCAAGACTAAATATATAATCTGCTTTTAAAAATAAAATTATTTACATGTTGAGTAAAAAAGAGTTATTTGTCCTGAAGAGATGATGGATTTCATTCAATTGATGTGGGTTATTCACATCTTACCATAGTTTTACCATACATTGTACGGCGTATACAAGCATACACATTGTACCCTGCACTACATCACTGCATATACATGTAGTTTTACAGAGGACTGTAAAATGAACATTATGTACAACACATTTAAAATGCCATTTTATTCTGATATGACACAATGTTAAGGGGGCATTTCATGATCCAGAGCCTCATTCGAATTTCCGGTCTTACAATATGACAAAAAATCTGATTTTTCAGTAACTGTTGGCCTAATAAGTATAGTAATTAGTATGTGTGCACATCTTTAGAACCTTCAAATTTTGGAAATGACCTTTTCTAGAATATCTAATGGACGTAAATAAGCACTAATTATCACAACAAAATGCACCTTTAAGCAGGTCCGTATGCAGGATTTTTTTTATGGGGGTGCGGGTCTTTGACAGTTGACCTTTTTTTTTTGAAAAAAAATGGACCTAACCCCTCCTGAAATGGTCCACCTTTTAAACATCTCATCACCAAAAGGTGAAATTTTTTTAGTCATGTTCCTCTAATTTTAGGACCTTTTTATCAAAAAGGCAAGAAGTGCGACCTTTTTCCCCTTTTGTGAATTTTGGGGGGGGGGATTGCGGCCGCACCCCTCGCACCCCCCTGCATACAGGCCAACCTTAAGTTTGCAAATCTTTGCCAAAAAACAACAAACCTACATAAAAATCTCTAAACACCCACCCAGTTGGCATGTAATTGTACTTTAAAATTTTGAGAACATGTTAAATTTTTTTCATGTCAGTCATATTTTGAACCAGCAATATTGCAAACAAATTTCCTGAAGTCAAAGCACACTGAATATGTTTAACACGAATAGATGTTATTTTAATTGAGGAAGCTGACCTCACGGTATACATAGTAATGTTGACGGCAATGAAGAGCACCTTTTGCACATGGGTCTTGTACAGTGCAAAACATCCTCTCCAACTTATTCACTTACATCACACACTAATTAAGTTTGATGTCAAACATGTACATGTAGCTTTCACGCAGGTTTAAATGTGCCAAAATTGCAGTAAACCAGCAGTTGTAATCGCGAGTGTACAAAGTTGGCATTCGCGATACGCATGCACAATAGCTGCGCAAAAACTCTGACATCAACTCCTTAGTTTAGGCCGGACAAAGTACATACGCGTCATGGAAGAAAAACACATGTGCAATACTGATACATGTATCCTGGCAATGAAATAAAGTGCATGCATACAGATAGTAGCTGCAAAGGAGAAATGGATTATGCCAACAATTGCAACAATTTTTTAATACGACTTAATTCCACAGAATTTGTTTTAATTGCAATGGACGTGAACCAGTTTCCTGTTGGCCTACACTCCCCTGTTCCTTGCGTTGCTTTTTGTACTTTTGTTCTTCAGTTGCCGTCGTCTTCTGGCACAGAGTCTCTTGCCTTTTTTTGCTGTTACTGAAGCCATGTGCTTTTCTTGCAATACTTGCATTCCATACTGACTGTTAAGTTGTTTTTCTATTCAGCTGCTGTAATGGGGGGTCAAAGTTGAGATCCTACTGCATTTTGAAAGAAGAAAAGAGGAATAAATTTCAAAAAAGAAAGAAAAAAAACAACAAAATGTCTCCATGGGGTACCCAGGGGACGGGGCATTTTTTGATTTATGTGCATTAGGCACCAATCACAAGAAAAATGGAAACACCGATATCTCAATCTTCTACCTATAAAATGTGTTATTTTACACAGCATTCATCAACCCTACAGAGACTGACTTTTAAGGAGAGTGACAGCTCCCATACAGCTCTCCTTAAGCATTTTATAGGAGAGCGATTTAAAGCTCCCCTTGGGAATCTATCCTTGGTTAGCATTGGTAAATGCCAAGAACAGCTCTCCTTAAAGCTCCCCCTGATATGACCAGGAGAGCTTTTTACCAAGCACCACCTTCATCATAGGGGAGGGGACATACATGTATGGTTTTCACAAAACCTTTATCATTTTTCATAATTTGTTAATACATAAAATACATGTACGTGGCGATCAAAGGGGCAATTCGTGGGGCTAGAATTTCGGTGAGAATCCGAGAATCGATTCTCGCAAAGATTCTCGTAAATTGATTTGCGGGAATCAATGTTGATTCTTGTAAACTTTAGAATTTAACACAGTAGCGAACTATATGATTCCCGCAAAATTCATTTTGAGAATCAGGTTTGATTCTTGAACTCTGCTACGAAATTCTACCCCTGGTGATCCACAGCCTCATCAGATTCCCCCGATTTACCTAAAAAAAAAATCAAGATTTTTATATCATCTGAAACATTGGCCCAAGTATAATGCGTGCCTTCACTTGCGTGCAAATTCCATCACTACTCTGGAAGAAATTTGAATTTTTTTATTTTCTGAAATTTTGGAAATTACATTTTCTCGGGGATATCTGGTGAATCATAAACAAAACCCGACTCGAGTTCACCTGTTGGATCACAAAATGCACCTTTAATAATTTACACTTGTTACGCACACAGACACACCACATTGTAATACAAGTAAAAATACAAACATACCTGATCCAGGTTCTCTTTGAAGGGGTGGATTGGTAAACTTTGGTCGTCTTAATTTCAGTTCATGTATGTTCTTCATAACTTGCTGCAGTTCTTCTATGACCGGCCCAAATATACCTCTAATGTTCGTATCATTGTCTTTTCCTTCAAAAAAGCCCAAAATCTTGCAGTGCTTTATTGAGTGCCGGCCTTCCTCGTTTACATTTATAACTTGTACAATAAGTTTAGTACTTTTTCCTCCCTTATCTGCTGACAAGTGCAGCCACAACGTTTCATCAGGGCAATTTTCCAAATGCTGCAGACAACCAGCATTGTATAGTCCATTCACCATCTTTGAAATTACTTCTTTTACATCAGTCACTCTAACAAATGGTATCTTGTCACCGGATGAATTATCAAAAGTGCCGCATTCATATTCAAATTCAATCTCACGGATTTCGCTTTTAAGGGTGCTTTCTGTCATGAATACATCCCGACCTATCTCTGTTTTTAATGTCCGTCTTATAAGTCGCTACAGTGAATGGGTCATCATAGAGCGTAGAGCGAGAACAGTCGCTGTCTGAAACTCCACTATTTTTTAATCCGCCTCGTGTGCCGCTTTAGCGTAATTTCCCTGGTTGCGGGAAATTACCGTGACCAATTGATGGTGAATGTCTTCATTTTCTTTCTTTGACCCGTTGATACACCTTAGTTAGCTTTCTATCAATTTGGCTCGGCGTACCTTAGTAGAAGCAGCATCAGCTGAGCTTGATTGCTGAATTGAGGGAATTTCCAATAACCTGTAAGAGGTTTGCCACGGGTATGATTTATTACCAGAGCCTCTTTATCAAATTACGATTGGCGATTCGTAGAAGTTTACTGAGTAGCTCTTTCTGTGACTGCGACAATGGCCCCGTAGCTGGGATTTGCATGGTTTCTTTCACCCGGTTTGTTCTGTTCACGTACACTGGTCATATTTGTAGCTATTGACTCAATTAACACAGTTGTATCTTGTTTGCAAGTTGGGCAATGCGCCCACTTTCACAAGCATCTTTGGTAGCAGAGTGCCTAGATTTTGTTGCAACATATATTGGCAAAATACTGACCAAGAAATTGGCACGCATCATTTAATTTCACCTTAGACTGGGTGTGCAATGGGTACCGCTGATCAGTAGCGCTTGCGATGAGTATGAGAATTGCGGGGTGTTGTCTCAGCTGATTGTTGGATGGCTTTAATATCAATGTTCTTTGGATTCAAGCTTCAAATGCCTTACTTGATGCAACTGGCGTTTCATGGCAATTGTTACTTCCAGCCCATAATCATGGGTAAATTATGGCGCCGATGTTGATCTAGTAGGCTCATGGTACTCACACTGCCTGACATGACTTACTGGTGTCAGTGCGATTGAAAACTGCCATGATTCAGATGATGACAGCTAATCTAATCATTCTTATGTAATTATGGTCCTTGTTTCACAGCGATTTTGGTTGGTATCTTGAAGGTTTGAGACAGCCCTAGGTCGCGAATTATTTTTTGTCCGTGATAGCCGTTTTTCCCTTTGAATAACAAATGTTCGAAAGTTCTCTCACGATTGTTCGGTATGCGTTGCGACGGCATCCTTACATGTAGGGCATAGAAAATCCTGGCGATTTTCAGCACCACCCTCAAAACAACACTCAGTCCCGCTCGTACGGCGCACTTTTACGAAAAGATGCGCTGGATTTTCTTAGCACTAAAGTGGCTACGGTCCCGCAAATACAACAAGATTGGGTGCCATGTTTTTAATTGCGAAACACACTAACCGCGCTACTATAAACGCATTTTCACCTTCGAATTTCGCGGCACAAAATTCGTTCCACGTATGCGGCCATTTTTCAAATCCCACAACCCATCGGTATGGGGATCGGCGTAATGCCAAAGTTCGACTGAAAGGCATAGTGACCTTAATGAACCCAACTATTGGCCAAATCAATGCGGTTTAGCGGCGAGGGAACGTCAATAAATGAACGCATCGTAAGCTCGTGCCCACCGACCAGCACGCTGGTGGACGCCGGTTGCCCCCTCCGATTTATCCATTGGTTTTTGGTTGGTTAGGGTCTCGTATCCAGATGGTCCATGAATGCGATCATACATACGATCGCCTAGTCCCTTCATCCCTTATTTCGTTCAGGTTGTGTTATGGTTGCATTCACAAAACAATCACTTCACGGAGGGGTTCAGGTCTCCTTCCCATTCTCTTTGCCTTGTGATCTGCCATTTTCCGTTTGCCGTTTAGTTTTCTATCAGCCACCTCTACCCTCTTGATTAGATTCTCGTGTCCTGCTTATGCAAGACTCGTGAGAATACTTTCCTAATTCGCCTTGCTCATTCTATCCGGCACTCAGCTTCCACTCCTTTTGGCATAAGCTCTGTTGTCTTGATTGATTCTCTTTCCTCGACCAGCTTCATATTGTTCGATTGTTCATCACGCGGCCCTCGTCTAATGTCTTGCATCCACCTCTACCAACGAGTTTTAACCTTTAAATCCGCACATCAGCATTTCCTGAACGAATCAAAAACCCAGCACTTCGTGTGCTGTCAAGTCAAGCAGCTTTGGGATTGCCCTTTGTAGCCATAAACTCAATATCTTCAGCCATTTCTGTCCTGCGTCATTTGGTTTTATTTATTGCTTCTCCCTTGAAGTTTAGGCCCTTCCACTGCTCCTGTTTTTCTTTCTACTTTCAAAACGACTGCCAAGGCTTCTTTCAAACATCGTAACATACTTTTAGATTGAGTTGGAATCGGTGAAAACCCTTCGTACGTTACCACCTTGGAGTCTGAAAGCCAACATACTAGCGCCTGGTCTTGCTATCCCCGTTACATATTTTTCGGCACTAATTGGAAATTCGTGATGTACTCATTCCCTTCCAACCCGCACAGCCAGCGTGGAAGGGTAGGGCCTTATCCACATTGAACATGTTGAGGCTTCCCGTCCTCAGTGGAACTGATATGTGAGCTGATGATGAATGATGATGATGTACTCATCCCAATCATCATCACTGACACATACATGCCTGCAAAGTATTAATATATTCCGTTTGTCATTGCCAGATGAGCGTGTTTTCATTGTTTGGAAATCAGTGGGTTCGAATGACTTTCACACTACCCTTCTCGTTGTGTAATCGGATTCTCCACTTCCCAGAAGTCCCACTTAAAAATCGTATGCCCTCCGCCAGTATCCCTAAAACTACCCACTCGAAGTTTTCCATGTCATCGGATTCGCGCTGGCATAGAAACACTATCAACCATCGTATGTTCATCATTTTGACGGGAGTGCTACTCTTCTGTTTCCTCCTCCGCTCTAGGGAGCATACGTGTTTCTCCCGGGCCACCTCTGCTGTCCCAGAAATTGTAGACCCAACTGCGTCCTTGAAATCTGAAGAATACAATCTGGGGGGCCATTTTGTAAACCTGGATGTTAAAGTGCCTTTGACCCAGAGACAGTTCCCCTCTTTTTCCATTTTGAATTTCAGAAAAATATGACAACATGTACCTAAAACCTACTGACAATTGGGTCAAAACACGCTCTTTATGACTATACCTTGACACTTGTACATATTCATGGGTAAATAACTTCAAAAATAATTCATACAATTTGAAGATCAGGAGTTTAAGCCTAAACCCCCCCCCCCCTACGCCTGATCCATCAATAACCCACACCCCAATTTGCATCCACACCACTTTTATTACTCATGTACAAAATTGACCTTGGACTGATTTTTGACGATTTTTAGCGCAAAAAAAAGGAATTTTTGCATGGGATTTTTTTAAAAAAGCTTTAAATGACATTAAAATATATCAATTTAATGAGATGATGTTAGGATTAAAAAAGTAATCACAGCACCTTTCTTCTGCACTGCCTCATTTGTTTTAATGCTTCTCCTGCAAGTTTAGCCTTTCCACTGCTCCTGTTTCTTATCTACTTCTCTCACTTTCAAAACGACTGTGGCCGGCTTCTTATCTTCTTTCAAAGCAATCGTACATACGTAGATTGATTTGGAAGTCCGGTTGTAAACCCATCGTGCGTTACCTTGGAGTCTGAAAGCCAACATACGCGCCTTGGTCTTGCCTATCCCCCGGGCGGGCCCGTCACAAGTTACATAATTAATCGGCCACATCTTGGAAATGTGTGATGTACTCATCCCAATCATCATCACTGAAACCTCATGCAGGGCTGCAAATTCATCGAGGGGTTTATCATGCCAGATAGAGCGCGTTTCATTGTTGGAAATCGTGGTTTTGCGAGATTACTTCACTACCCCTTCTTCGTTGTGTATCGGATTCTCCACATTGCCTAGAAGTCACGACTTAAATATCATCCCCTCCGCGCAGATCCCTAAAACTACCCCACGCGCGTTTCCATGTCATCGGATTCGCTGGCGGAGTCACAACTATCACGCAAACGCTATTTAATTTTTGACGGGAGTGCTACTCTTTACTCTTGTTTCCTCTCTATCGCTCACTCTGAAGAGTATGTCTCACCGTCTTGTGGTCAAAATATGGACGCCATACGTGGTTTTAATTAATTGCGTCGTGTAATTAAGATACGTTACCTTTAAGACCACTGTTCTCCCCAGTGACCTCTGATGGTACTTCGTGGACTGTTTTGCGCCCATTTACTTACTTTCAATTTTTTTCCTCTGGTGAAAAAATGGTTGACAACCATTTACCCCGAACTATCAAAAACTCTTTTAAGATAAAATTTAACCACAAAAAAAAAAAACCTCCGGCGGAAACTCAGTGGAAAATGTTACGCGTCGACTTTAAATTTCTACAGTAACTTTTCCGCCAGTAAATTCTGAGCGATATCGGCGGAGATTTTTTACACCGCCGACTTCGATTGTGGTGTGAATAACCTTTTCTCCAGTACTGCTGTGGAAAACTTGGGTGAAATAATTTTTACCACCCCGACTAGATCTATTTGGTGTGATAATCTTTTCGCGCCAGTAACTGCTGTTTTTAAGTCGACTGGATCGTTGGTGTGCTAGCCTTTCGCGCAGTAATTGCTGGTGGAAACTTGGGTGGAAATTTTTACTACCGAACTCAAACTTTTCACCAGTAATGTTCCTGTGGAAAGCTGTTTTACATACAAACACCACCTTTCCGCCAGTAAATTGCTGGGGAAACTTGGTGGAAATATTTTACCGTTACGCGGACCGACTCAAACTTTTCCACCAGTAATGTCCTGTGGAAGTGTTTACACCAACCTTTTTTTATTGTGGGAAGATAACTTTTTGCGTGTTAACATGGTGGGGAAAATTCCCTTTAAATTGATAAAACTCACTGCTTACCCGTTACTAGCCAGTTTAATCGGTGGAAAATATCATACTCTCCTCTCGTCTGTCCCCCCTCTCATTAATTGATGTACCGTGTACAATGTTTTAAACAAACTTTCACGCTAGTCGCTCGACATACTTCTTAAACCAATCCAAAGTTCCTAGTGTCTGGAGACCATTAGCACATCCTTATTTATTGGGGGAGCGTTCAAAAATAAGCCCACAACAAACCAACTGCCACTTTTATCGAGTATGCAAGTTCGATTCCCGCCACCATTTTTAATGACTTTTGGTCCGTCATCCGAGCGGTTATGCTACAATGCTAATCGTTATTCCATTCTCCCTTGGATCATCAACCGTTTTGTTTTATCAGGTAGCGTGGCTTGACAGCACCGATCCGACATACGGAGATTATTGCGACACTTAGCGACCAGTAACCGCAGAGGAACTCACGCAATCTGTTCGTTATCAAGTCTGAATCAATTCTCTTTTATTTTCCTTTATAACTCAAAAACATTCAGCTGGTGTAAGCCTGCCCTCTTAATGATTGGATAGTTTAGGCTAGTCCCCTTAATCATGATTGGCCTGAAAGTTTCCTGGAACGAACCACCCGGCGGAAACACATATGTGGGACTCGACGACAAACAAACGTGGACTCTGCATCCAGACCTACAAACATTATTTCCAAATGGTAATAAGTAGTAACAGAAGTTACGACCGAGGTTCGTCACAATATTTAAAGTCACCGAAAGGTGTGGAGGCATGCAACGAGTGTTGTAATTGTTTATTCACCTACTCGTTGAATCAGGTTATGCTGATAAAAACACTGTCTAGCTTACAAATGGCGTGTGCACCATGCCGTGTTGTGTGTGGAAAGTATAAGCGAGTACACGCATCCGTTATAGGGCAGAAAAACAGAAAATCGATTGACAGCACAGTCCATACAACTTTCTTTCAATTCAAACTCAGAAAATAATTGGGTGAAAGGTTCATTTCTTGATTCCAGGCAACTTCTATTTTATTTAAGGTGCAACGAGAGATTTAAAATAACAAGTGTCCCTACAAAATGTACACAAATTCTGAATTTTGTACTGGTTCTAAAACTTTCTATTCAAATATCCCATATGAAGGATTAGCTTGAGACCTTTTTCTTGGTTAAAAAAAATAGGAGCAAATAGGAAATCAGCCTATGTTCGCTATATTGAAATATAAAGCTTTTAAGTTATTCTGTAGCAAAATAAAAGGTAGGAAATCTGTTCTGTTAAGTTGTCTAATCTATATAAATCACTACATATTACAGAAAATAGGGAATGATCGAAATCTCTACTCTTCTAAATGTAAACAAAGTGAAAATTTATCCCAAATGCGTGACTGATGCAACTCTTGTAAACCCTCCAAAATGAGTGGTTTGTCTTAAAATTAAAAAGAGTATTTTTGATGAAATTGGTGAGCAAGGTTCTGTACAAGTGATCATGCTTACGAAACGGAAATTATACGCCGTTGCCATTATACAACTAGGGTATTAGTTGACCATATTATTAATACAGTGTTCGTGTGACCGCGTGTCCCAGTCCCATATGTCTATAGTGTTCTCGCGTAGATGGCTAACAATCAGAAAGTGAAAAAAAAGCAACACGTTCCATGTAATGGAAACGCAACAGGGTTCCTGTAATGAAAACAACACGGTCATGATTGCAAGCAACACGTTTCTGTAATGAAGCAACACGTTCCTGTTAGGAAAGCACACGTTCCGTAATGAATAGCAACACTTCCTGTAATGAAAGCAATACGTTCCTGATAATTTAAATGAAAGCAACGCGTTCCTGTAATGAAAGCAACAGCGTTCCGTTAATGAAAGCAACGCGTGCCTGTAATGAAAGTAAACGCGTCCGGAATGAAAGAACGCGTTCCTGTAATGAAAGCAACACGTTCCTGTAATGAGAGCAACGCGTTCATGTAAAGAAAGCAAGCGTTTCCTGTAATGAAAGTAACGCGTTCCTGTAATGAAAGCAATGCATCCTGTAATGAAAGTAAAACGTTCCTGTAATGAAAGCAACGCGTTCTGTAAGAAGAAAGCCAATTGCGTTCTGTAATGAAAGCAACGCGTTTGTTTTTTTTCCCCCTGGGTTTTTTTTTTAAAAAATGAAAGTAACGCGTCCTATAATGAAAGTAAAGCGTTTTCCTGTAAGAAAGCAAAACACGTTCTGTATGGAAAAGCAGCAACGGTTCTGTAAGAAAGCAATGCGTTCCTGTTAATGAAAGTTAACGCGTTCCTGTACTGAAAGCCAATGCGATCCTGTAATGAAAGTAAAAACGTTCCCGTAATGAAAGCAACGCGTGCCTGGAAAGAAAGCAATGCGTTTCCTGTGAATGAAAGTAACGCGGTATGTAATGAAAGCAACGCGTTCCTGTAATGGGAAAGCAGACGCGTTCCTGTAGGAAAGTACCGCGTTCCTGTAATGAAGAAAAACGCGTTCTTGTACTGAAAGCAACACGTTCCTGTAATGAAAGCAACATTGGTTGGCTAATCTTTCAATAGCAATGCGTTGCTTTTCTTAGCAAACGCATTGCTTTCATGCAGGGAGTTATTTAAGTACGTCTGAAAGTAACACATTCTCTTTACTTTTCTGAGTTGGGGGTTTAGCAACGCGGTCTTTGTCACTTGTATGATGGTTGGTTAAGCAACCGCGTTGGTTTCATTAACAGTCGTTGGGGCTTTTATTAGCAACGCGTGATAACAATTTGCACTGCTTTATTCAAAATTAAATCATATACTTGTGGTAGCCTAATCACTCAACACGGTCCTCATGTGCTCCCCAAAGACTATCATTCGTACTGAATTCAATTTCATTGTATACTGTGAGTTCACAACATCGACCAGCTTGGAATTATAACCCTTCTTTCAAAGTCCTCTCTCGTGGGCAAGGAATGTAGAAATGATATTGGGATTAAAAAAAAAGCATAGTGGAGAGTAGGAAATGGACTTATAAAAAGGGTGTTATAGCATCATGATGAAACAGATGAACAAAATGCAACCTAAACAAGTTACCGCCAATTAAAAACATGACCTAAAACAAGATTATTGCTTGTGTTTGCTACCAGGGCCGTAAGGTGGTGCGGTGTGCGACGCACCCCCACCCCCCCCCAATGACAAAGGTTCGCTTAGCATGTTGAATGTCCGGCTTGTCATGCCGAAAGTTCTGGTGATTTTCTAAGAGATGTGTTTTAAGGGTTGTGGTGCATGATATATTAATAACCCAGTGGTCAATAGTACTGCATTCAGATTTGGATGGCGACGGGGAAAAATTTTGGGTCACCCGGCGAGCGCTGCGAGCCGAACAAATTTGTTTGTTGGTACAATACACGTGTCGGTACATCGAAGGTCCAGTTCTGGCAAATCCGCACCCCCCCCCCCCCCACCAATAAATTCCTGGTACGGGCCTGATTGCTACCCTAAAAAAGTAAACAAGAATTGTGTCGTTAAATATACCCTTTATTGCTGCTTGCTTTAACTTTTATTTACAGTATTTTTGATTTGGTTTTGCTGAATGTGAGTATAATTACGCGAAAACTTTCTTCAAAAATCATACCCTTTTTTCCTATTTTGCTGTTTTGACACCCCAATCAAATGTTACGCGCGTACATCACTGTTGGGGAAAAGGACCCTTATGAGTTTTATTGTTCATGCTCATATCCAACTTTTAATTAGGAGTATCTAATTTCCATGCGGCTTTGGCTGTACATGATGGGAACGACGTTTTACACAGAGCGTCTAGTGATTGTTTTTGAGTGTGTAAAATGAAAAATATCAATTTTCCACCACATATCATGTATTTTCACTCTCCTTAACTTATGACATCATATGGGAATGTTGGTACTGATTTTGATACAATGGAAAGAGGAAAAACGCAAAAAGCTATCTGGCGGGTACCAAATTATAGAAAGGATGTGTATAAAATTTGTATAAAAAATGGCTCGGGAGACTAGAGTTAAAGCTGCCTTCTTTCTGGGAAAGGACTCGTAAAGAAGAGATGACACAAAAATTGGCAATAACGCATTCCTCCCATGTGGTATTTTTCAACCAGTGATATTTACGAATTTAAAAATTGTAATATGGGATATATTTCTTTGAGCTTTGTACGTTTCTTACGTAGCTGTATTTTTAAATCCATGTTATATTTATCGGAATTATTATAAAAATTAATTACACACAAGTATAGTTAATGGTCTTTTTTAAACTTGATAAAATTTATTAATCAATACTACAAATAACAATTCAAAACAATGTATATCATCAATATTATATTGTGCCCTGGAACGGTATGGCCACAATCATTAAAGGTCTCTATCTCAGTTCGTCAAAAAGCGCAAAATACCAATTTTCAAACAATCGACTCCAGAAAGCGAAAAATTGTATAGGAATAAAATTTTAGAACATACTGTTAAGAAGAAAATGGTCCCATAGATGGCACCACAGTACTCTTAATGAAGGTCTCAATCAACCAATTTACAATGTGTTCCTTGCAAAGTATGGTTGTTTAGTTTGTATAAAACCGTGCTTAATTTGGCATATATTTTGCTGATACTATAATTCGATAGCCTCACTCTTGTTAAGTGAGTTGGCCCCTGATTTTCAAAATTTGAGATTTTTGCACATTTGTGTTTGTCTTTGTCTGTAACTATACCTGCGAACGACAATGCTCAAAAGTGGCATATTTGTTCATAAAAGATGCGATTTTGTTATTTTATCGTAATCCCTCGACTGTTGAGCTGGAAACGCCAAATTTAGATGCCCGTCCAGGATGAACAGTGCCACGTAACGAAATACCTCTACCGGGCTTCCCTGAACCGCGGAAAACAATAATGGATGAGCGTAGAACATGTACATGGTTCGCGTGCGCGATTTCCTGGTTTTCAAAATTGGAAGGATTGGAAGGACGTTTTCCGCCAGCAGCCGTTGAATTATTACAAATCTCCGATATAATTATCTAATTACAAAAATTTCCTTCTTTTGCGACACATAGAGTATTTTGACCTCTACCATTCACATCAGGTCGACAGTTTACTAGTCAATTACCATGCAACTGTGCAAAAGTCCCGCAAAATATCCCGAAAGTTAGGGCGATCTCACAAAATGAAAATGTGCTCTTAATATTTATTGCTTAAATTAACATATTTGCAACAGTTTGTGTTGGTAAAAGTGGTCTCGTAAACATAAAATGCGTATTGTCATAAAAAAAAACGATTTTGTAATAAATCGGTCTCCCTGATTGTAATTTACTGGCGGAACTCAAACACCAAATTTAATGTCCGCCCATGATTAAATATGCACCTCACGAAATGACCTCTAACTTGCCTTGCCTGAACCGATGTAAAAACTAATGGATGAGCGTGGACACTTACATGGCGCAATTTCACGCTATTTCATATTTTAAGGACTTTTTCCCAGCAGCCGTTGAATTATATCGAGTCTCCAATGTTATTATTCTAATTAAAAACTCAAATCCTCCTTCTTTCTTTTTGCAACAATAGAGGAATATCGAGTCTAGCATTTACATGTATAGTTTACAATGGCCAACGCAACCTTGCAAAAATCTAAAAAATACGTGAGGGCGTTCTTCTAAAATTGTGATGTTATTGCTTTAAGTGATTTGAATGAATGGAGAATTCTCATAAGTTTGCCTCTTTTTTTCATTTCTCTTCCGCCAGGAAGATGTTCTGAATTACCAATCCCATGCAGCGGTACATACAACGTCATAGTTTCACTGGTAAATGGTCTGGTCTTGAAGTAGCTAGCCAGCAGTGTCCATGTCTTAAGATGTTGAATGGGGAGCTGGATATCACTGTGTTCATAGCAATCATGAATTTTAAATATAGTCATTTAGTGTGCCATTAGCTTACTAACAACTATAGGCTGCTGGTGACTGTCGCAAGTCAGAAGCCCGATCTGCGCCTTCGAGAAACACCGTTTGTCACGAGGTTGAAACACCGCCCGCTGTGTGCGCATCTAGAGTTTGGTGCTCCGGCATCGCACACCACATTTGACATGTATAAAGACCTGAAAATGCTAAAAATCAGGCCATGTTTTATAATTAAGAGATAAAGGGCGGCAAAGGGCTTGCAGACGATAAACCTTGGGCATTTTGTAGAAACGCAAAGAAATCAAACTGGCCACAAAGCCTAAAAAATATCTGTTATTCAGTCGAAGTTTTAATTTTAGCCTCTCTAGCTGAAACATTCATTAACAATACGATTCTGTATTCACGTAATGAATGGATTGAAATATGGCCGCCACTGCAATAAAGTGTCTGATCGTGACCTACGTTTGACTGCAGTTTGGTAACTTGGTACCTATCCTATGTATTTGTTTGTAAATCATGAAAGCAATGAAAACCATGATACCCAATTCGTTCATATAGTAATCTAAGGTGGGCTTCAACTCTAAGATGGGCTTATAATTGATAACTTTATTAACCTTGGCTGCGGTGTCTGTATATATCTCTGTCAATCCGATCAGTTTAAAAATCATAGGTAATCAGCGAAATCGATTATGTAAGATGCCATCCAAGATTGGGTATCCAATTTGGCTGGCAATGCCACTTACTACTACAGCGGGGCGAAAATCTGACACTAATATTCTAGAGATTTGTTATCTCTTGTTTTTGGTAGGTTTTTAGGCATCCATTGGCATCCGGTCTTGAATATTTGATACTCATGACACTTTAGTGCCATTTAAGTAGTCTTACTAGGATATTTGGAATTGATCGCCCAACTTAAAACTACAAAAAATATATCTTTAGCTTAACGTGAATGCTTACTGACATTCGTAACCATATTGGACGTTGTTGGTTTCAAAACAGGGTGTACGTTACTGACGAATGTTACTGACGAGAAAGACCAATTTCCGTTATTGTAGAATAAGATGCAAACTAATTTGGATATAGATACCATATCTACATAACCGTATACTCAGCCATCCAAGCTCTCATGCAACACACACACACACGCGTGTAACAAACCAACAAGAAAAAATCCATTTCTGTACAGACATAAATTTAACACCAAATTCCATTACCCCTCGTCTACCCTGAGGCCATTTTTTGTAACAAAATTCCCGAAGGGGGTGTGCCCCCCTGTGATTTTCGTAGATTCCTTTAAATTGGTACCAAGGATGCGTAGAGTTTCTCTGTCTATTGGTACCAAATAAGGTACTAACTCCCCCATTGTTGACGTAACCATGACGTCATATGTTTGAGGAAGTATAAAATAACTGAATTTTTTTTTTTTTTAAAATTGGAAATTTCACACACCAATTTTTACGCAGACTCAAACCCTTATTATAGCTTCCAAAATGCTGTCATTATATAAAACAATTCATTTTTTCCATAATTAAAGTCAAAAACCGTATGAAAATCTGATTTTCCTAACCTTTTGGGGCGAAAAATTGAATTTTTTTCACTGTGTGTGTCTATGGAAATGGCAGTTTTGCTTTATGGAACTTTATGACGTCATTGTGTCGTAATGCTAGGCATTATTGGTACCTAATCAGTGTCTGTGATGTTCCTGTGTTGTGTTAGGCATAGTTGGTACTATCCTCTTTCTCTTCCTAAAGGGGGTGGTTATTACCCCCCCCCATCCCCATCCATCACTTTGGGGATCACCCTGTATCTTACCTATACCCCGGTGGATATTTGTTACATTTAATAATTTGGCACCAAAAAGGGGGTTTTTAAGCATCGGGGTAAAAACCCTGAAGGGGGGGTGATACCCCCCTCTTTCGGTAGACGAGTTAACGAAGTATATTGTTTATATAAAAAGCGCATTTCAAGAGCACAGCTATAAATTGTCGTGACTGTTCGTACTGCATAGGAGTATTGTGGCGTATTCATATAATATTTCGAAAATCCACTCACTTCTCCTCCTCAGAATGGTTCCGTTACCTCACTCAATACTTGCGTAAACTGCGTTTAACGCACACTTTACGCAGCTACATGCAATCGTCCATAGTTCGACACTCCTGTTCGGGACTAATTCAATACTCAACTGCGGGCGTTTTCCGGTTCTGCCAGGTTCCGCCTCCGGGCGGTTCATTAATTCATTGAGTTGCTGAATTACTTAATCAAATTAAAGGATTCGAAGATTGAGCGGATTAAATAAATCGCCTGGAACCGGGCAGAACCGAAAACGCCCGCCGGTTGAGTATTGATATGTCCCTTCCTTGGTTTTTAACTTTCTTAATTCCCTTGCCGAATACCCTCAAATGCGCAATTCTGTTGATAAATGGTTATTGTGTGCAGGCTGGTATATCTTTTTTATCACTCATGTTAGTGTTGGATGCTCATGTGGACCCTGCCCTCTGAAAACCACTTTGCAGTTGGATTTTTTTCAAACATCTGGTCTTTAAATAGGTACTCAACACCCTAAATACAGATTCTCGCGCATGAAAACACACTTTCCAGAAGGACGTACTCGTCCCCTAAAAATTTGGCTCATATAGGAGAAAATCTATACAATTTACTTTGCTTAAATACAAATTTTAAAAGTTAAATCCAGTCGATTTATGAGTCAAATAGCTCGCCACCAAAATGCTACTATGCTATTAGCATAAAAGGGCAATGGCCGATTTTTTTTTTTAAGAAAATCAAAATGTGTGCAACTGATATTTAAAGGCAATGACATAAGTTTGGACAAAAATAGCGTTTAAACATGGCGCGCAAAAAAAAATCTTGGGCGCCCGTGACCCCCCCCCACCCCTTTATATCTAATGTTTAGGCGTCTGTTACTTGTCCTTGTGACTGGTAACCCACTAATAGCCACACAACATACTCACATACGCACACGAAATATATATATACGAACCTTGCTTTATTCTTCAGATCGATGTCATTGCCGGACAAATGCGCCCAGTCTTTTTGTCGAAACTTTCGCTTAAATGGATCTCGCATAAATTACTGTGTTTTACAATTTAATTTCCACACACCATAATAATTCAAACGCTACATGAGAAAATTAATATAGATATAAAGGACCATTCGGAGATGTGCGAAGGGGCCGCCCTCTTTTCTCTTTTTGACATGGTCATATTTTCCATGTACACATAGCTTACAAATCCACATTAGCAAATACGCCAAGCGAATAATAGAAACTAGAGCACTTTTTGTTTCAATCCCAGATCCGGACAAATAAATCATCCGCCCGCACACATACTGTCGTATTTTACAAAACACGTTTTCCGAGAAAATCGCAGTGTTCAAAATCTAACGCGCGACAATCCCTGTCTATAACGTAAAACGAGTCATAAAAGAACATCTAGACTTTACTGTTTTAAGAAACATTTAAAGTCGCAATATAAACCATCATCCTGAATTTAAAAAACTACATTATTATCAAATAAGTACACAATAATGTATATTGCAAAATACGAGACTCATATTATTCACCGTTGTTTTTCATTAGCGTAAAATAGATTCAGATCGATGGAAATACGTCTACAGGTCCAATTCCTCCCTTAAACCAAAGGCATGGAAGAAAACTCTCGAACTGGGATCAATATCGAAACATAAAAATCAGAGTTTCATCGTCATTACATCTGAAACGTAATTTAGAAATTTGGGATGGTTAGCCAGCAACTGACTCTTACTATGCCTCAAGTATTGGTTTCTATTGTTTTAATAGGGTGTCACATGTGGTGCCGTGGATTCAGCGCTCGCCTCATAAGGCATAAGGTTGTGGGTCGATCCGCCGCGCTGTTGGCCATGTGTTGTGCTTTTGGGCAAGGACCTTTACCTCGCTTTCCTCTCTCCACCCATGGTATAAATGGGTATAGCATATGCGGCTGGGGAATGCAGAAGCAGACTCGCTGTGCGGGAGGGTGGTCGAACCCCCACACAACATTATATGAGGGAGTCTGGTCCAAACGCCAATGATGACAGAGAGATGGGCACTCCGCCTGCGGGCATACCATTTGCATGTTTTTAATGCCCTCAGCGAGGACCAAAATTTGTAAATTGAAAGAATTTTCTAACTCTTTTTAGACTATTGGAGAGCCACTCCAAACCCGTTCAGGACCTATTGAACAGTGTGATACCAGAGGTCCAAGGTCATATGAAAACAAATGCATATCTTTGACCATCTGTCTTAGCTCAGTCACGAAAGTAAGACTTACCACGTCAGACCCCCAAACTTTAGCATCTAGATATTCATGAAACCATTCATGATTCCAGGTAGTTTACGGATCCCAGAGATATTAAAGGTCCTATTAAAAGGTTTTAATATCTAGATACACCTGTTCAACCCAGCAAACACAAAAATCTTTTGAACTTATTTGTCCATTATAGGTACATTCCATCAGTATGATTATTATTATTATTAATATTATTATTTTGAAAACAAAATTCTTGAAAAACAATAAAATTTATAAAGAAAACGATTTAAGATGTTCTGTTTTTAACGTTAGTTCAAAGTTTGTGAAAATAAACAATATGAGAATCTACATAAACACGTTTATGACATCCTGTCAAACAAACCACAGTCGCGCTTGTCATGCTTCGGGCAAGGCGTTTTTCACGGAAGACAACAATACACAGATTCCTCGCAATTCGTATTCGTGTGTCGTATGGCATGGCAGTGCGAATTGCGACATTAAACTAGAAACATTAGATCTCTCATTGACTCTCGACCCCGAAGTGAACCTCAATTTTATTTTCACTTATTCGCCTACACACACACATCTTGCGCAAGGGATACTACCGGTGTACATCGTAAGCCTGCTGAAAATCAGATAAAAGATTGGGTAATCGCGGGTGCGAAGTAGACGGCAACTTTCAATCGATTATTGATACAGCATGAGGTTGATACTACCAAAATCGGTAGGGGACGTTGACACGTGGGACAACCAAAATGAGGCACATTAACATGGATTTTCAAATTTATGATTACGGGTGTCTCAAAAAAAAAGGAAACCCTCAAAGTGCCCTCTATTTCACGAGGACAAAATGGAAACCCCTACAAATAATACAACATCTGAAAAGCGCATTTCATTAGGTTTCCGAAACCGAAAAGATCTTTCCAATAGATGCTATTGACTGAGTTAAGGCGGATTGAAAAATTTGTACCACTTTTCATTTATCCACGGATGTTACTCTTTCAGACAATACACATTCTCCAAGCTATTCGTTGTCCATCATTTCTTTGGTTTTGCGAAAAGGTAGTCTATTATTGAAAAGTTTAGTTTCCAATTAGAAAATTCCAAGATCTTGCCTCATTCTTCTTTACTTGCGCTGCTCTTCCCCCTACTTGGGGAAGTTTACTGCATGCCTCTAACACGGATGCAGGCTTGCGTCCTCTTTTCCTTTCCGTAATGGACTTCTAATCATCCGTGTCCGTCGATGCTTGCAAAGGCAGCGGTTATTCTGTTGCGAAGATCCCCAGATAATTTGACTCCGCTAGACTTCGCCCTAGAGAAAACATTTAAGCAGGAACCACCAGCAAACTTGCCAGAACTTCGCAATAGAATAACCGTTGCCTTTGAAAGCATCCGACGGACAAGCATGATTAGAAGGTTGTAGTTCAATATGAAAGGGAAAAGAGAGCGAAAGCCTGCATCCGTCGTAGAGGCAGAAAGTGGGGGTGAGGGGGGGGCAGAGCAGCGCAAGGTAAAGAAGAATATGAAAGAGCCAAAGATCTTAGAATTCTAATAATATTGAAACTAACCTTTCAAAAATCAAACTGGCTTGTCGCAAAAAAAAACAAAAGAAATCATGAACCGAAAGAATGCGCTTGGCGTGTATTGGTCTAAAAGACCCAGCTTAGACAGTAACAATCCGTGGATAAAATGAAAAAGTGGTACAAATTTTCAATCGGCCATAACTCGGTCAATATGTGTTCCTTTGGAAAGATCTTTTCGGTGTCGGAAACCTAATGAATGTACTTTTCAGGATGTGTATTAATTTGTATCGTTTTTACTCTTTTCTCTTCGTGAAATAAAGGGCGTTCGATGGTTTTCCTTTTTTTGAGCACCCGGTATTTTGGCCTGCCAGCTCCCGTATATTTTTATTTTTTTTAAAGTCTTAGTATCCGTGCGCAGTCAAACTGTAAATCAAGATCTCAGGCGGCATTTTTACGATCGAACATTTCACACACATTTTGGCTTTAATAGCTCCTTTGCTTTCCTCTACCTTTCTGTAAGATTAATTTTAAACGGTACTCTTTCCAGCGTCTGGCAGTTGTTTCACCTACTCGAACGAAGCAATTGTACATCAACCCAAAAATATCCTACACAGCGTGTAATTTCATACTGGGTGTTAAGACCTTTCTCTTTTACGTTCCAAAATGATCGCTCTTTGTTGGGATTTCAAGGCTAAAGAAATGTCGTCAAATTCCGCGATCTTTCACTTTCACTTTTCGGAAGAGTTACTTATGTAATGAGTAGTTGATTTCCCTTCCCTTCTTTCTGCAAAAATCCTCTCGTGAAGGTAGCATATCAGAAAAGGGCGAAATTAGATCGTACCACTGACCTTCATGTTTCCTAATTCACTGTAATTGTTTGCGCTAGTGGGTTCGTATCGTGGCATCATTTTGTATACCGATGTTCATAATTGAAATGTGTAAAAATAACATGACGGTAAATCTATTACGCGATATATTTCTAAGAATTATGGGTATTTTACCCCAACACTTTTCCTTCATGTTAACCAGTAGCTGGTGCGATTTCTTTGCAAGTCATTGAATGAATAACACGAATAGAAAGGAACCTCCCAGTGGGCATCTTGCCCAGGATCCTTCGTACACTGTTAAAAATGATCTTAAAATAACGTACGGCGTTTTGACTGTTCGCCGGGACTCGAAACGTGCAAAATACTGTAAAAATGGACTCGAAACGTGCAACTGACTGTAAAAAACGTGATTTTAAACTGTTGTGAGTCCCAGCTGCCAGCGAAACGCCTTGTTTATTTTTAAGAACATTTTTAACATGTAGTCTATAATTTAATTTAATGTGTGATTAATATACAAGATTTTTTCGCCAAGTTTTCAGCTGAAATCGGACAAACTTGAAAAAATATGCAAACCTGCTCCTCGAACATCTTAACTTTCAAACAAAACTTACCCATTCAAAATTAACGAGTGCTTGTTTCAATTGCCATGGATCACTGGGTCGGTGTAGCCCCCCCACAAAAACCCAAGGGAAATCAACGAAAGATCCAAATCGTTTTAGGTAATTACACTAGCAAGCAACATACAAGTCATCGCCAACCTTCACGTCTCATTGGGATCCTTCTAGGTCTACGGGGCGTTGGTAAGTCGCAATCGGGTAGATTTACAATTCAACGAAAAGTTTTCTGAACGACACGTGAGGTTTGAGATGAGCTTAAATAGCTCGTGTCTGCCATTTGGCGGCGCTCTACTCGGGGCATTCAATGTTGACGTAGTGTTGTACGATAAGTGGTAGTTAGGATCATCGTCAGGCGATTAGGGCGTTGGCGAAAAAAATCCTATACCTTTCGATTGCTGGAAGAGATAAACATGAAGATTGAACAAATAACTTTAGAAAAAAAATTCAATGAATATAACACGTGACCGGGTGTGATTACTCAAACCAACAAGGGCAAAGTAAGATAATTAATGGCACACAATTTAACACCTAATTTTACACAGCTCTCCTCGGTTTCCAAGCAACATTCTTTCCATACTTTGTGTATTTGGATCATCTCATTTCTTTATTGCTGACCATATTTCACTTCCATATGGCATAGCTAGTATTAAAGCATGATTGAACAGTTTCTTTTTTAGTCATGAAATAAATGGTTTTAAGATGATAGTCCACCGCGTACTTCTTTGCTCGGAGGCATAGGGGGGGCAGGATTTTGGAGGGTCACGTCTTGATGATGAAATTCTGCGCCCCTTCGCTCCGCCGTTTGATCTGGAAGCACCAGAATAACAGCAGTTTTTCGCGAAATGTACCGACAACCATACTGACCGACGAGCACATGTACCGCCGTAATTTCCGGGGGAGCACAGGTCCCCTGCCTCAGCTGGCTACGCCTCTTCCTTTTTACTTGTGAGAGCTTATTACACGCACGTCAAATATCCACAAGATGTATTCATCCAAGATTTCACGAGACAACATACCTGGAAATTGGCGTACCGGACCGACTGCAAATTATCTTCTATTCGCACTTCCACTGCAAAGGAGGGTCCTTAGTGGTTCCATTTCATGGGACTGACAGCTTAACTTCCCCTCCGAGACGGGTGTATGTATGGTTCATTTGCCCGAGTCCATGAACTAAATTCAAAGGATTATAATAGTTCTTATCCAAATCAATCCATAATTTAGTACAACGAATTTAAATCCCCTTAAAGTAACTCCGCCTGTTTTCGAACCGGAGACCTCCTACACCAAAGGTGAATATCCTATCCAGTGGGGGGCCACGCTCTCCGATTAAATAAGGATAATAAAGAAAGAAGGATACCCTCTATAGTTTTCATTAGAACGGATGAATTTGAAATGTACCGCATTATAGCGAACATGCTCAAAGTTTACTGTTTTGCCGTTTTAAAAAAAATACATTTTACATAAATTCCCAAAATAATTCGCTTTTTATTGACAAATTATAATAAAGCTTCACTGGGTAATTTAACATAACATAACTTTTTATGTACCACAATCATACATCGGTATAACATATGTAACATCAATATGAATATAATATTTTGTATACATGAAATATACTGAAGTGGAGAGTACTGGAAAGTAAGCCGAATAAAAGGCCTGTCAAGTCCCAGACTCTGTTTCTCTAATTGTGTAGTTAGAAATGAGTGACTTTTTAATAATTACATTTAAACGAATGAGTATTGTTTGATTTTTTAACATTGATGGAATGTTCTTCATTGTTTTAACCAACCCCAAGGTAAGATATATATTTCACTAAATCCAAGTTAATATTAGTAATTTGAAAATCTGTTGCATGTCTTGTAGATTAAGTGTGATTTTTAGCACTTGTTACAAACACGTTTGTCAAATGTGGAGGGCACCTGGTTGTTTCTTAATTTGTCAAATGAATGTTCCAATTTATGTTTACACAAATCCATTATTTTAGTTGGTTATATTTAACCAAACCAAGGAGTTAGATGCACCTGTAATCACTGGTGCTCACTGCTCTCAGTGCAAGCCTTTTGCAGTATGTGCATTTTTTCCATTTCAGTGTTGCATGCCTTGGCCCATGCCATTGATACATATTGATATGTGAGAGAACAGTGTGTATAGATACTAAGAAGTGCAGTTTAGGGAAGAAAGTGCTTATTTATTAACATTCCATACTTCTGACACATTTCTTTCTTTCCTAACTCATCAATGTGATTTTTCTTTCCAGTTTTAGAATTTGGTCGATAGTGATTCCTAAAAGATGTATAATCTCCATATATAATAGCATTTTGGTATCATGGATAGCTATATTCCCCCTCTTTCCATTGATACACACTGAGTAATTCGTCCCATAACAAAGGTCAGGTATGCAACATCTTCTTGTTTCTTCAGTAACCGCAACGGCACAATTTCAGAACAATATAAAATTTCTTTTCTTCTTCAATTTTGCTTGTCCCAGATAGTCCTAGGCACTGGAAGTAATACAGATATTTTTACAAATAAATAACACCCCCAAAACAGAAAGGGACATTATAAGAGGCTAATAACAGCCATCCAGGTAATTTGTAAGGCTAACTTTTAAGTTGCCGTAACTTTCATCACAAATGTGTCTATTACATGGAATATCATAGACTCGTACATTGATATTAAACCCGCAAAAGTTCACAGGACCGGGCAAAACAAGACATGCACGATATGCCCTGGAAACAGTATTCCCTACGATTAATGTCACCGAGGCGCACATTAATTATAAAATCGTTCGGCTTACACGTAAGCGCGCTGGCTTATGTATATACAAGCCTTACAACCCTGCAAATATCAATTTCGAAAAATCTAGAGGCGCACTCTTTTTCAATTTGCCATTGAACCGAGGCATCTCCTAAAGCTTGTTGCTTTTCCGGATAGCATGTCCCTGACGTTTCTTAGACTTTTCTCATTTTTTTCTAGATACAATTGTATTTTTAAGGGCTAAAAACACACTTGCGTAATCAAATTTAAAACAAATGGTGAAATATAACTATGATGTTTATAAGGGCCTCCTTTCCTCCTTATCCGACAATGTCGGATTATACATAAAGTATCGTTTCACAGAGCTTTCGTTTCTTTACCTCCATAATTGTATGGCAGTCGTGATAACTTGTTGAAAGTATAGCTTGGTCTTCGCCATATCCAGACGCTCTACAGTTATCATCCAACATGTGTACGTCACTTGCTTTTGTAAACGGCACAACGGATGAGTTGAAGATGGCAGTCATGTTAGTCCCATCGCATTGTAGAGTTAATCCTGGAACAATTAAATAAACTGGCGTTCACATACGTAAGATATGCCTTGCATGCACGAAATACAAGTAAACAAATAAAACAACAGCTGATAACAGCTTTTTTACACAAAACTACAAAAAAACAATTTCATATTTTGCAGGAGGATATCTACTATGGTTCTTTAACCTATATTCTGAACGTAATTTTACGTTTTCCCAGCAAACACAAAAGCGTACAGAATGTTTAAAAGCTTTTCATTTCCGACCAGAAAAGTAATAAAATATGCTAATGAAATGTTGAAATGTTTTGATGAAAATGCTCTAAACCTTACAGAGACGATGAATTAAACATTCTCGTAAGATTAGAAAACACTAATGACAGGATATTTTGAAAGTCTAAATTATAGATAATGTAACACTGGCATTAAGAAATACCTGTTATGCTATAAGTAGCATAATGATAGACGATTTGCACGATCCCCATAATGCATCTCGTATCGTGCCCATTTCCATCCGGGAACTTGTCCCAGAGTTCATGTTTACAAAATATTCTGTTGTTCGTTCGCGTCGCCGGACAGTGCCTAAAACTACAATACAAAGTACCTTTTCACGTGAAGTTAATCTTACAGAAATGTAGAAGAATATCATAGGAACAAAAAACAAGCGAGGCACTGATGTTGAAATTTAATACAAAAGGTGGTATTTTCGATCGTAACCGTGCCCTAATTGTCACCTGCCGGACGAATACAGTTCAACTGTGCAACGTCACAGATAGATAAAGTTTTCTAGTATAAATATTACGCTCTTAACCGTATGTTTTTAGCTGGCTTGAGGCTGGTACAAGTTCCCGGATGGAAATGGGTACAATACGAGATGCATTATGGGGATCGTGCAAATCGTCTATTGAGTGCGAATTAAAAAAAAACGCAGATCCTACGGATGCATACGTCTATAGTAGCTTATAGTATAAATAAAATTTGGAAAGAGAGTCAAACCCGTTACCTCTGGATTTTATTGGAAAGGTACCTTCTTAGGATTGATTGAATGACAATCTAGAATGGACTAGAATATTGGATAAGGCGTGGTTATTACAATAATAATAATCAAGTTTTAAACTTACCAAGTATATCAGTAGGTTCTAAATCTACAGGAGGCTCTGTTGTTGTTGAAGGTATATAAGGCAGAAGCACTACAATTAAAAAAAAGGAACAGACTTAGAACAGAAATAGATTTCGCGCTTATACAATTATTGGTTTTCTTGGTGCTGTTGATATTTAGACAATTGAATACATCATTCAATCGTTTTCTTAAAGTGTGAGGATTGTACAATTTATAGGCAATACCCGGAAATACCTACTTCGCGCCATTACTGTACAGTGGTCAAACGACGGTCCTTAAACACCTTACTTGATATGCTCATGGCAAATGCTGGACATTGAAAGCACCGTGCCGGTGCATTGCCTTTGAATGGCACTTTGGACAAGTAAGGGGCTCTTCCTGGAGAACGCGGATTATTATTATTAAGATGCGAGAAAATGACTGGATAAGTAGGTATCTTATTCCTTCCTTCAATGTTCCAATATGGCTAATTATTTGTAATGATTTTGCTTGATTAGCAAACACAACTGTTTTTAAAGTTGGTTGCAAAAAATGAGCCACATGAAAAAGGGAGAATTATATACAGTTATATTATATGGAGTTTCATGTTAATTTTCTCGACTTCATATCAATAATATTTGTCGTGAAACTTACTGAAACCAGCAGGGTGGTAGGCGTAGGCGTCACTCGGACGTATATATGGCGTATACAGAAACCAAAAACGTTGCATGCGGATCACCATGGCCCACGCTATGTACACAGTGTCACGCTACTGCGCAGCGCACAATTGTATTGTCCGTTCGTCTTCAGAAGATCCCAATCTGCCATTGATATCTCATCGTCATTAAGCCCATAAACGTCGTTGCAGGCGATTGATCACCGTTTTACATAATAGGTAAAAGGGGAAAGAAAAGTTGAATTGATATAGAGGGTCAATATGAATGTTATTAGAATAGGTTTCAAATCGGTTGTACAAGACGCCATTGTAGGATCACATTAAGGGGTTTACAGCGTATCTGCCTTCATCTATTTGACTACCATGACAGGCAAGTCAGACTGAATTGAAATATTGTGTCACTTCAGGTTTACATCGCCTTCATACCCTCACCGCCTTCAATTCACTGATCCGGTGTTGAGATATTTTCAAGTGGTACTTTGATTTCCACAAAGTTATCCTATAAACGTAACCAGATTTTCGCCCCATAAATGGGCGCCAGTGCAAATTTTCTTCCCCAAGAGTTCATCCGGTGGAACAGAAACTCAAAACGCAACCACCATTGTAACATTCTTTGGGACTTTGGCGTAGCCTCCTGAGAGCACAGCGACAATCTTTGTCCGTCTGCACCACCGTTCCGTGACGATCTTCATAATCACCTCCATGCAAATCTAAAAGCTTGCTACGCCTCAAGGTACACTGTATGATCGTCTCCTGCCTTCGTTGTAATCACCACCGTCGTCTGCTCATTTAGGGCAGATACACAGGAGAAAGAAGCGTTTTGATGTTGAATAGGGTCACAGGGAAGATATCGGTAGATCGTCCAAAGTTGTATTGTTGGAAGAACTAAAAAGCCATTCACCTGCGACATGTTGTTGTCATAACCGTGTACTGATACAACGTTGGAAGACCTAACAATGACAGTCTGTGTCTTTCCAGTTGCCATAGTCAATTTGAACCGATGAAGGAAGAGTATTCCGCCTGTGGTTCTTGATACAAACAGTTTCAACTTTGAATCCTATACCGGGAACTGATAGGGTAACGTAGACAGAATCCCAAGATGGTGCTGGAGTTGTAATCAATACACGGCCGGGGCTTGAATTGGAAATAAAAGGAACAGCAAAGACAAATTCAAACTCATCTGCTTGATTATCTCGCATTATCTGAAAGCAAGCAAAAGAATGCAAAAAGCTTTAGAGTTATATATTGGACTGCCCATAACATTATTTGGATAGTGTAAAACTTAAATTAAAATGACAGGTACTTTAAAACATACAGTAGAAACTCCACAGCTGAAATAAAGCCACAGTCGGACAAAAACGAAACGAAGTAACCAGCGGAAATCATATGTTATTATGCATAAAGTGAATTAGAACAGGAAAAGTGAAAAATTTTATATAATAGCCACCTTATTATATAGATATTTGAGGCCTATATTTCGTAAGTTGTTTAAACTGGGCGTGACCAATCGTAGGTAAATCATTACTTAAAGGTAATAATTCAATGGGAATGAAAAGCAACACGGACGGCAATATGCATGTACGTACCTGGAGATATGCACATGTCTTCAAAAATCACAACCATGATTCCTTCATGGTCCTGACTGGTCTTGTCACGTCCCGGGTGTCACGTGAAGTTGCATTATTCTACAAAAGCCTAAACATGCACGACAAACTAATCATTTGTGGTTTGTGTGTATGTCTGGTTATAGGTGTGTGTGGTGGGTGGTTGGGTTGCAATTGGCGTTACCCCCGAGGGTAGCAGGGGCAGCTGCCCCCTGGTGGGGATCTTGCCCCCCTGAAAAATTAGGGATTTAACTAGGCCCAATTACTATACTGACAAATTTGAATATTGCTTGCCCCCCCTTGAAAAATATATATGGATGCCCCCTCCCCCTTTGCCCCCCCCCCCCCCGAAAAAAACTGGTGTACGCCACTGTTTGGTGGGTGGTGGGTGTGCAAGATTAGGACACTTTTCACGGAATTAAGCCGCGAAAATATATACATACACCTGCTTCATCACCGAGTATTTCAGATATTCTGTAAGGTACTTTCCAGTACGCTTGATCTCTGGAAGACAGGTCTGGCCAAGTTGACCTATTAACTCACCTCCCTTTTCAAGGTGCCCTAAGCTGGCTGTTTCAATACAGAAAACAACTGTTAACCTAAAGGTCTTTCAAGCTTTAGAACATCGCTACAATTAAGTACCCATACCCACCCCCTTTTCCCTTAGTGCTAAAAATAACATCATTGTTTTGCCAAAAGCCGCGCGCAGCTTATTTGGAGCCCTTAACAGCATTTTTCGGTTTTTTATTTCGGAACTGACACAATTGTGTTTGGAGACGAAAAAATGCCTTTGATGCAGAAAATTTTAAAATTAAAGTGCATCGCAAATCCATTATTTATTTATAAACTACTACTCGTACAGAAAATATGGTTGCAACGTTTGAATTATAATTGGTGATTGAGGCATTTCAGGGGGAGGAATATTTTTAAATTTGTTTGTTTGTTTGTTTTCGTCTTTTTAAGGACCACCATAAGGGTTTTTTTGTCTTTGTTTTTTTGTTTTTTTTTTTTTTCCTGTGCTTTGCTGGCTTTTGTTTGTTTGCTTGTTTATCTGTTTTAACAAGTATGGGCCTACAAATATCCTTGCGGGGTTATTCTTGCTTTCAATTTTTTATTTTTTATTTTTTATTTTTTTTTTTTAGGATTTCCCCATTCGACACTGTGTGTCTATGAATGACAGTTTTGGCTGACATGCGAAATTTTATGGTCATTTGACGTATGGTATCAATAAAAAGGTTAGGACCACAGCTTATATGTTGGTTATTCAACCATAAAGTCTGTGATGTTCCATTACGGTCCGTACTAAGTGGGTTGGTTACTTTCCCTCAAGAAAGGGGAGTGGTTCACCTCGCTACCCATCATTTTGGGATCACCCTGGACCGCACCAAGACACAGGGTGGGCAGAAATAGCGCATTAAAATGACACTTAAATAATGTTAAACCAGAAAGGGTTTATTAGGGGGGATGCCAAAAAATAAACAGGGTTTGTAGACGCGATTTATAAATTATCCAGCTAATGTGAACGGTGTAAAGAGGCATAATAAACAGCTCAATTTTTAGTACGTTAGAACAAAGGCATTGACCTTTCATTCTTATTCTTATACGTTGTCCAAACACTGTGGTCTCAAATATGATCCAGCAAGAGATGAGTACAACGTTTGGCTGCTTCACTGAATTCCGCAAAAGTCCTTGTTTGTGCATTGTTTGCTCCAGCAAGTGGGCAGACCAAGAGGGGTTCCATTGTCTGTGGTGCTGTTCCACACCACAGTAGTATCCATGATATGTTCCAGATAGCCCCACTTCTGAAAGGAGGAAACCTTATATCGGCCAGTTTGTTCTCAATCTATTGAGGCACCGCCACTCAGCCCACGAGGGAGTCAACTCCAGGTGGGATATGCTCACCATGTGACCTTTTCATAATATTATTTGATAACTAATTATTAACTGAGAGTACTATACTACAGTTTTGAATGCGTTTAGGGACGTAATAAAATGATACTTACTGTTTGCAGCGGCAATCGAAGAAATCAGTATCACTCGTCATTTTTGTTCATGATATGTCCGTGAATCTCATTTTCATACTTAGTCTGTTGATAAAGAAATGCCTAAAAAGTCCTGATCGGAAAGCCATTTTATGATTTAAGATCTTCGGAGCTTTTGGGGCGTTTTACTATCATTGCAGATTAAAAGTACAATAAATACTCTATGCACCTTCAGCACGAATAGCTTAATTAATGAACTTCTGTCCTTTCATTAAAATTTGAACTTTGGACCCCATATGAAAAATTAGTAGTGAGCACGGCATTTATATATGGGGTTAGCTTAACAAAGTATGTGGTTAGGTACGGCATATACGTATTAATTGTGGAGTGTGCATTAAGCCGGGGTATTTCATTACGACAGATAAATAGCTGCCTTTGTACACTTTTCAATGTGCTGTTCCGTTTTGATTTAAACTGTGCAACAGTCCTAATCCTAATTTTTAATTTACGGATGTTCTAAATGGTGTTTTCGCGGTTGTATAATGTTAAAGGAAAGAAGTCTCTTGAATAAGATTGTTTCTAGCAACATTAAACTAACAAAAGTTTCTAAGGAAGGTCGCGGTTGCCATTGGTTGCGTAGCGGCATGGTGACGTGTGTGACTTGGAGAAATCAATTAGACAAAAACAGGTGTCTAAGTAATGTGGGTGTCCATAAGGTGGACACCCCTTCTTTCTGACACCCTTACGAATTCGGAAACCTTAAACGAAAGAAACCACACGGTTTATGTGTTTATTCCGTTAAGGTTTTACGAACTTCATTAAGGGGTAGTCAGAAAGAAGGTTGTCACCTTATGGAAACAACCCAATACGACAAGCTATATGACTTCTGGTCATTTTAAATTAAAATTGGATTATATAGCGGTCCAAAGAAATCAGTAAGTCGATTAAGATGCGACCGAATTCTTGAACAGGATATGAGTTTGGGTGTTTCATTATATAGCTTTTTCTTTCAGGACACGCTATACACTATATAGTCAGGATCTGTTCTCTTTTTCCGTGGGCCATTGTGGGCCCCGATCAAAAATGCAGAGCAATTAAAACGGAGCTATATGAATTACCGGATTTGGTTACGTTGGCATTGTGCTATCTATTAGACATTATTTCAGGCCGTATTATCGAAATATGAGCACAGTGTTTTGCTAAAAGCAGTAGCTTGTGACGAAACAGCCTATACATTAGGATCCACCCCTAAAGTGTGGGGCGGTACGTTATGGTCACCGACCACATTGGTATCAACTCATAAATAGCGTGCGTGCCAGTCAGCAGCCATGGGAAGCAGCATATGCGGTCCAGACATAGGGCGCCAGAAATTAGTAGCTTACGGAAGTGTAAATAGTAAATGCGCTTACTCGCATGATATCACAAATCTAGTACCAGCCTTGACACTGATGTCAATAATCAAATGATAAATGAGTACCAATCTCTCCCTTTAGTAAATTTATGGTTTGAATATACCGAAGTGATTACAAAATGTAGTGACGTTTGGATAAAGGCTTCCCTTTCCAGTGAGAAGTGTTTTTCAAGACCGGTGTTTAAAATATGACATAAATGCTGAAGACTACATAAATGAGAGAGAGAGAGAGTTACGGTTTTAGAGGGCAGAAAAAATACATCATTAAAAACCTACTAAGCCTCGTTCTTGGAAAACCTCATTGAACTCCTATGCATAATTTTCAAACTGCAAACGCAATATGTGCGCGAATATGGATAATTGAGATCTATTAGCTCAAATAGCCCGGCAAACGTTGTATGGCGAATTTGTATTCAAGAATTGAAAGTGCATGGAATAGCTACTCACGCCAATCCAAGGCAAGCTATTAAGCTTATGACTTGGATGTGTTAGGAATGCCAAAACAAATTCGTATTTACGGAGATATGACTTTGTTGCATTAACGACTTGACTAGTGAAAATTCAACAGTCTGATCTCAGCAAATACACATGTGGCATACCCATTTAGAGTGTAGTGCAACAAAATGCCACGTTTCCTAAGAGAGAAAGCCCACCTATGCATTCGGTAACATATGTTAAACGACAAGCAATAGTATGATTAGAAGTACCCGGTAAGGTGTGATATGAATATCCATTTAGCTTTCATGTTTATCCAACTTGCGAGCTCAACTTGGTCAAATATCGGGGGTTCCCCAGCTAGTGTTAAATCCGGCAAATGGAATTTAAAGACTAAAAACAGGAACAATAATAGTATCGATTGGAAAGGGAAGAAAGGGAATTCATGAGACCATATGTAAACCACGGTGGTAACGATGCCAAACCGGAAAATCTTTCAAAAGGGACTAATGATTTTGATCTCTCTCCCTGCTGGCAATTTGTGTGTAAGTTATAACACAGAAGTCAGTGAAATTTGAGGACGGTTGTCCAAATTTTGCAGGTCATTTGAGGGACCCATCTAAGAAAAAAAAAACAAAGACTAGGACTTGTTTGGACTCATTTCAATGCATTTTACGCTGACTTTGAATATGTCCGTGAACAATATATAATTTGGAATGTTTTAAACCCCCCCAAAAATTGACAAAAATTAAAGCAAGGTCGAGGTGCACCGACTCCGCAGGGCGAGAGTTCACCCAAAAACAGCGTTTGTTGGAAGAAATCAGCGGGCGAAACTTCAATAACACTGTTACTATTAAGCTATTAAAAAAACAGTGCATGTAAGTTGCTTATGTTTCACCAGTGTTTCGGATTATGAATATTGACTTTTATCCTCTTATCTTGAACGTTGTTAGTGGTGCTGTTTACTTACGATTTGAAAAAAAAAACTATTGCGATTTTTTCATAAAGTAATCGCAGGCGCATGGGCTAGTTACATAGTTTGAGATTGGGAGGCCATTTGAATTTTGACCCATGATGACCCCGAAAGGTCAAATGTTTTATGCAAGAGTCAAAGTACCAAAGTTGTTTGAATTTGTTAAAACTGCCACCAATTTTCCCTCAGGTCATTATAGGATTCAGAAAAAAAAGTTATAGTTTCATCTCTCTGCGATATACAGCAAGATTGCAGATTTTCAAGATAAAAGCCAACATTTGCCTCGGTGGGGGGTTAAAATTTTACCATATCCCAATGAAGAGTCGAACCGAGTGAAGTCCCCCCAATCCACATCACATTTGAAAGGGTTGCGGTCGTACCCAATTTAATTAATATGAAATTGTCATCTTGCATGGACTTCCACCCCAAACCCCAGCTGTGAAAATTGGTATTCAATCCGTTTTGATGTGAGGGTTGTAATTCCCATCCCATAGAGTATGTGCAAGAGCAATATTGTCGACCAAATTGGAATATTTTAGCTATAACAGCAAACCAAAATCTTTAGCCTACAACTTTCACAGGTTAATGAGAAAAATAGTGCTTTCTTCTGATACCAAAATTTGACCACAAGTCTTCCGTAAAATCTGGGATCTGGGAACGAGACTATTAGCGATCGGACCATGGCCCTTTATAATCCAATTTATCATGTTTTGAACTTGATAAAGGGCATAAGAAATGCTGATTTATGATTTAAAAAAATCCATGTAGTCTGTGATATGCGTCTGTGTAACGAGCAGGACACATCTGACGGATTTGGGCTGGCGAGATGGCGATAAGAAAGAGTTATGCCTCCTCATCCCGTTGTTTGGATACTTTCTCGCCCTGTACAACTTTTAGTCCGGTAATTTTCAAAATAGAACTCCAAGTTATGATTTATATTAATAAACATGCATTCTTTATGGGCAAAAACAAGCTTTAAAAAACTGTGCATTCTGTTCAGCGACACGAAAACCCGTTTTTGAACACTTTATCGGAGAAGGGCCAAGTCATTTCTTTAGCTGAGTGGCGCTGATGGAGTTTAACCATCAGTTGGCGTTCATCTCACTAATTAGAGAGTGGTATATTTGGTTTTGCTTGGTTGTTTAAATGATGCGCCCGTTTATGAGGCAAAATGGTCGTTTGCTTGTCCCTTACTACTACGAAACCTGGTCCTTTGGAACAGGTTTTGGTATTGTGTATGCATTTTTAAAGTCTCCTTTACAAAACTTAAACCTTCGTTAACTGAGCATATTTTTTGTAACAAAATTCCCGAGGGGGAAGTCACAATTCTCCTCGATTTTCCTTACTGGAAACATTCGATTCCTTACATTTGGTACCAAATATAGTTTAGAGTTTCTTCTTCCATTGGTATATCCAAAATAAGATACCAGCCTCCCATATAACGTCCCTATCACGTTCGCAAGTGAGGAAAGTATGAAAATACTGCATTAGGGTGGAAAATTGATATTTTGCAATTTTAGCGGACCAAAAAACATGATCTGATGGATTATATAAAACTAGTCCCCTTCCCATCAATTCGAGCAAAACCGCATGAAAATTGGATATTCCTAACTTTGGCGAAACATGAATTTTCTACACTGTGATCTATGGAAATGGACAGTTTTGTGACATGCGAACTTCTAGGCGTAATGCTAGATGTTGGTAATCTTTTGGTATCAATGGAAATAGGAGGACCATAGCTATCTATTGGTACCAAAATCAAGTGTCTGCGGTATTCCTGTGTCGTACTAGCATGTTGGGTACTTTCTCCAGAGGGGGTGGTTGCCCCCCCCCCCCCATCCAACCCCTTACGCACACCCAGCGGATGTTTTGTTTTGCGCATGAAAAGTGACAGCGTAAAATGTAAATTGACAATTAATTAATTAATTTGCCACCAGAAAGGGGTTTGAGCAAGGCGGAAAAAAAAATTGAAGGAGGTGGTGGTTTGGTAAACAACCCCCCCCCCCCACCTTTGGTAAAGAGGGGAAGCACACAATTTCGTAGAATGAGGCATGAACCTATACAATATTTAGTCATGATCACTATAGTTGATTAGAAAACGAATTGATTTGCTGAGATTGTTATTGCTTTTAATCATAAATTCAATCTGAGTAAATTGTATAGTGGATACAGACTTAGATACGCTATACATGATAGGCATTGTTAATCTTCCTGATAATACTAGTTATTGTGTCCCCCGACATTACAGAAGATAATAAAAAGCGGACGGATATCGATCGTGAAAGATAGAGAGATACAAAAACTAAGTTCGGCATTCTGTTTATTACAATAAGGTTTCCGAAGTCCATCGTAAGGAAAACTAGTTTAGCGCCTGTCGAAAAGAAGCACTTCGCGTCCGTGGTGTTGCTCTTAAGCTCCATTGATCGCCGATTGTGTGTTATGCTTAAATAGCATCATCAATGCGCCTTTCTCAATCAGCGCTCACCTGTTCAGGCCTCAGATCCAAATCGCCCCGCGTCATTGAATGCCACTTGTCCGTTGTATCTAAGGGCTTTGTGTCTGTCGGTCACAAACTCATCTACCCCCCCCCCCCCCCCACCGTGTGCTTCACGTGCGTAGGATGGTTTTTCTCCGTTCTCTTACTTTTTAAATTTTTTTGTCGTTTGGCGTTGGTGTGTGGCCAACGTTTTCGTGTGGTAGAGGAGCTTCCCCTCTTCCATCGTATGCTATATTCTACACTTACCTTGCTATGTACAAAGCTTTTTAAATTATCTAATTATTCCTCGAAAGGAGCCCGCCAGTTGAAGGGGGTACGTTTCAACACAGTTTGCTATGGAATATACCGGAGGAGGACCAAGGTGCAAGACCTATGGCGGGCTCTGCATACTGTCAGGCATGCGTATTTACTTTGGTGAGACCAACTTGTTTTCAATGTGATGGAGTTTGCTGGCTTAATTCTCCGGTTTTGAACACGAGTGAAACGGTTTGAGATACCCTTGTGTTTTTTTGTATATTACTTTTGTCCAAAATTGAATCAATCCTGCCACCAATTGTGCACTAAACGCACCACTCGGTTGTTTTGGTTGGCAACCGTTCTTTGTCAGTCAAGCTAATGTGTTTTACGCTTTTTACTTCAATGTAAATGGTGTTTTACAATCGGGGTTATTTCTGGCATTTGGCCTTGGGCATGCACCAAGTGATTTTAAATCAATTTCTATCGAATTGTTAATGAAGGGTCAGGCGGAAATGGTCGTGGTTGGTGTCATGCAGGGTATTACATTTCAATTATTTCGAACCAATGGAACCAGAGCGGTCTATCAATTGATGTATTAAGCCAGTTAACTCTCATTCAAAATCTCCCCCCCCCCCCAATCTCCACGAAAATGTTGTTTTTACCAATCGGGTTATTTCTGGCATTTGGTCTTGCTTATGCACCAAGCCAAATTTTAAAAATTCAATTACATCGAATTGGTAATGAGGGGTCAGCGCGAATGGTATGTTGGTGTCATGCAGTGGTACATTCAATTATTTCGAACCAATGGTTCAATTGTTGTAATATAGGCCAGTTAACTCTCATTCAATCTGATTTTGCATACCAGCGTATTTTTCTTGGGTTCAACGCCCCTTTCATTATTACCCCACTCCCCCCTCTACCTTATCTCTTACTCTCTTATGTCTCACTATCCCTTTCCCTCAGCTGCCCCCACGCTTACAGTCTCATTTCACTCTTATTATTCCCGCCCCCCGGTCTTTTCCTACTAGCGGTTAACTGTGTTGCTTCCCCTCCCCTCGTTCATCGGTTCCGTCTCACATTCGCCACACCCACCATTCTTTTTTTTTTTTTTTTTTTTTTTAATTTGGTGTTTTTTCTCTTTTCCCTTTTTCCCTTATAAGTATTCTCCATTTGACCACTGCACTGCTTCTTTTCTTCTTCCCCATCATCACGCTCCAACCCCCCTCATTCCCACTTTAGTGTTGTGTTATAATTGGTCAAAGGCTTTAGTTATTTTTATTCCAAAGCTGACTTAAGTCTTTGCCTTTTCCTTAAATAACTCTGTGTTCGGAAAATGTTTAAATGCGGGCGCATTCAATGTCGAGGCCATCTCAATGCCAATGGCGCAGTTAATTGTTTTAGTCACAATTTTAGTGGCAATTTCACACCACATTCATACATAAAGTATTTAACATCAAAAGTTTAACTTAATTTTAATGCCTTGGTGGGGTATCAGGAAATATGAGTTATGACCTTTAAGAACCGGTCGATATCCTCTTATTCTTATATTAATCCTAACAAATTTCTTGTCATTGGTTAGCCCCAATGGTTGAAATGTCTTTCCACTAAAAAATTGCATTTTTATTCAAAATTAGCTTTGGGACTTCAAATAGGGAAATTGGGGGCATACTCTTGTGCTGCTAGTAAATGTCTTAGATTTTTGCATGTTCTCAGGGCCCATTCACCATTATTCAGTGAATCTTATCTTTTGTGCCGTTTGTTTACTTGCTCTCACAACAATAAACAGCGCCAAAATAATGGTAGGTTGGCAGACTTTTCCAATTAACGTTGCGCCATCCTTTCAATGGCTAAAGGAGATTTTTCTTTTAGTATAGGTTTGGTAGGCTCAACCTTTCTTTTTGTGGTGGTACTACTTTTCTAAAGGAAATTGTTGCGATTCACTAACTTTTCAAAACTTAAATCACTTTTAATGTTTAAAAGTGACGTCGTCAGGGATTTCCGGCATATTTAGATGCGTGTTTTGTCAATTTCAATTTGGTTATGCATAATTTTTCTTTGGTAAGCCACAGCTGTTGTGTTCATAGTCGATTCAGCCATTTTTTATCAAACTTCAAGGCAATTAGGTCATTTTAGTAACAATTTGTAATTACCATGTTTTATGAAAGTTTTTGTATACTATTCGTTTAGGAACTTCAAATTTGAAATTCAAATGGTCCTGCGGTTTGTTAAATGCAGCGAAAACTAGGGAATCGACTGAATTCAGCTGAAAAATCCAATATGGCGACCATGAAGTATGTTTTGTGTATAGGTAATTACAAACATAGTCAGCAAAAGCCATGTTGAAGTCATGCAATTAACATGTCTTATAGTGTAAGATAATGCTTGTAAACAATTTATATAGAGTAAAACAATGAAAACAAAATTATCCCTCGTGTTACAAAAATGGAATTTTGGACATTATCGCCTTTATGTTAAAAATGCCAATATGGCAGCTATGCCGTGCCTAACCTTCGGGATGCATTTGGCCTTTTTAAATTAAATATTTAGAAACTAATTCCTTGTTTCTTGCCTTATTTTTATGGGGCCCTTATTGGTAAATATTGGTAACCATGTGGACATGTGAATGTTTTTATTTATGAACTTTTTGGGATCTAATTCATCCTCTAAAGAATTTTTATGAATGATATTTGGGGCACGAATTCAATCATGTTGGGGCCAATATTAGTATTTTGGGGAGGTCTTCACCTGCAAACTAGTTTGGTGGGGCGCTAATTTTTTTCTGCTCGGTCCGAGTGTCATTATAAATTCACCTCTTAACCCTTGTTAAATGAGCTCTGTAATACAATGTTAATTTTGATAAATAATGTTGTCGTCAAAATCCGTCGAGGTTGGTTAGGCGGAATTATCATCGCTCCATGAATCGGGGCCGTTATAGCCTTGCTATTCTTCGTCCGATGTATGTAAATCGCACTCTCCTTTCAAAGTATCGTAAAGTATTTGGGGTCAATTATTTTTTAGTGAATTCTATCAATGATTATTTGAGGGCAAGATTTAATTAAATGTTGGGCCAACCTTATTATTTTTGGGAGGATTTTCCCGCAAAATAGTCTGGTGGGCAATCATTTTTCTGCACTCGGTCCCAGAGTGTCATTTTATTAACCTCTTTAGTCCTTCGTTTAAATGATTCAGTATTACCTGATAATTTTGATAAAATTATTTTCAAAAATTAATGAATTGGCATTGCTACATGTAAATGCATTTACCTTGTTGGTCATTTCATAGCATTAATCATGTCTTCGTCCGAGTATGTAAACGCGCCCTTCCATGTACCGCAAAGTCTTTTATAACACTAGTTTTCGGACGATTTTGATGCCTTGTCCTCCCCTTGATTATATTTTTCTGGACGTGCTTTTAAAAAAAAAATAAGTATGCCATAGCTTTATTTATAAGGGGTCTCATTTCTAAGAGTTATAGTCGATCCAAATTTCATGCCCGTCTCTCTATATTTTATAGGATAGGGTACTTCACCTTCAGGTGTAATCGGTAGTAATGATAAGCCGATCACTATAGGATTTGGCTCCGCGTCAAGGTTAATTTATGACTGAGTACAAAGTAATGTTTGGCACTACATTGGCATCTTTTCTGAAAAACACATGGTGTATAGCCTTTGTACGTTTTCAACTCGGAATTAATTTTAGGATTCATTTTGAAACTGTCACCTAAAGTCATGTCTAATCTATCACCAGTGCATTCACCTGTACATTCTCCATGGCAAAACGCCATTGCTCGAAGTTGTAAAGCAATTAAACGTGAAAATTATACCAAACTTCATCTCTTCGATTGTCTCCACATTTGCCGATACCAAAATTGATTGAATGTATTTTCAATTTGTTATTTATTCGCAAGGAACGATCAGGCGGTTCTATCGGCCCGAAGGCCTTTAAATTCCCACACTGGCTGCATTGATCTTTATGCTACTCTCATTTAATCCTCGAAGTGCCATTTTCAAACTCAATGTTGTTGTGAGCTTTATTTTTGCCCCTGATACTAGTACATTAGTGCTTAAATACTCCCACGCAATTGGTTGTGGGGGAATATGAGGTTGGATCGACTATAGTTTCTGCATTCTTCTCTCGTGTGCATTTGTATGGGAAATTATTTTTTACTGTCATTCAATTCCGTATTAGCGGTTTCATGTATTAGGTTATTCTCTTGTCATGTTTAAATATCAATATATGTGCCAGCCATTTTATTGTGTCGGGAGGCTTTTCATAACAATGTAATTTGGTTTGCACACTTTTAGACTAGTGCTATATATTTATAAAGAATCTGAGCCTCCCAAGAACACCATTCCTGCCTTGTTTAATTTCTCTTTTCAGGTTCGAGGGATCGTACCATTTACGTCGTATGGCGGAGGATCGGAAATCGGTCTTGGCGGGTGTGTCTGTGTTGTGGAGCGATCGGGGGGTTGAGCACTCTTACCAAACCTCCATAAATGGTCTGCGGATAACCAACTGTACTTTCCGTTCTGGTACTTCGACTTTTTCGCATGTGCAGTATGTATATATATCGCAGTCTCACTTTATGAGGAATTGTCATAACATGATGGTAATTTCCAGTCTGAATATGATTAGGTCTCAAACAAGAATTGAAAACAGGTGCATAGTTCAAACATGACATACATCCAGTAAATTAAATCAGCTTACAGTAAGACTGCATACTTAAAGAGATTGCAAATCATAGGTAAATGGACTTGTCAATGGTCTAATGCATCGTCGTTTTCGACGTTTTTCAAGAAGGCCAAGAATAGGCCAACTCATCTCTTTCAGAACATTATGCTTCAGAACATTATGTAAATGCAGTGATCTTAAATCAAATAGTTGGTAAGGGAGTGTGTTTACGCCGTTGCGTTGTTTGCAATCATGACTGATAATGTGTTGGCTCTTTGTAAATGCATAACAAAATATTCATTTAAGGTAGTTAATGTAGGTTGATAATTAGATAAAAATTATTCAATTATGGGTTTTGGAGCCTTTTTCAAAAATTTTCATTGTTCAAAAAGAGGATCTGGCCATCATTTGATAATTTTGGTTACAAGCTCTTTCGTATTTTTTTTTTTTTAGGTTTTATTACATTAGCCCTAACATGGGCTATTTAAGCCAAGTCAGATCCATTTTGGGTAATCAGTACGGCTTTTAATTAAAGACTGCGAGTCTATTTCGGCAGACATCGGCCAAGACCTGTCTGTCCTGTGGGGCCCCTTTTCGTTTAATATCAATGTGCTCGCGTTTCTGGTTTTTTTGCAATTCCCCACGTTTATTGTTTGAGTTAGGCAAAATTAAAGGTTAGGCTTCAGGTTACTTGGTTATTTTTTGGCCTCTTAAACAACTGCCCCTAAATTTGGGCCATGTTAAATTTTTGCGTTAAGGTATTCTTTATTATTCTTCTTTAGCTTGACTGTCAATTGCGTGCAAATTGAAGTTTTTGTTTAAATGTCCAGTGCCACTTTCAATCTATTAAGTTAACATTCGTTGAAGTTTCTAATTTTTTTTTCCTGGCATTACATTAATGCCGCGGGCGGGGGAAATTATAGCTTTTATTGTCCAGTTGTACTCTTGTCAATGTTGTCATTCTTGTGCTTCACGCGCTCAGTCGTTTAGTGTATTTTGATGCTCTTCCTCTTCCCAACTCAATGGGAGGGGGAGGGGGAGGGGGGTTTGGTCAAATTTTTGATCCAAATTTTGATCAAAATTTTTGTTGGCGGAAAATGTAAACATTTTTAAAAAAATCCATAATTTGGGGAAACATGAAAAATCATCATCTTTATGCGATTAAGGGCCTATATAAATGTAATATAGGTTGTATGTACGTGATATTTAGGCCCAACATTTGCTGGCAGAGGGGGTCTTTCTTCGGCTCAATAAAAAATATGGAATACATGTGTGATAGGCCTGCTCTAAATTGTTAGGCATAAATAATAATGTACTTAATCAGGTTATATTGAGGAACCAATGTTCTCTTGTTTGAAATTCCAGGGTTGGAAATCCTATGAGTGTTGCAAATCTGCGATTTTTGCTTCGAATCGCGTCGTACTTTCAAGGATTTAGCACCTTTGTTGTGATTGTGGTGGCCGCGCACACTCGCAGCGTCCGGAAAGGATGCGTCCAGTGGGACGCTGCTTGAGATGATGCCTAACGGCCGGAGGCAGGATGTTGCAGGTTATGATGCGAGTATCCGAGTATTTCCAGAATCGCAAGAACCTGGGCTTTATCTTGTTGGATGTCATTGTATTTGTCCTCCAATCTGTACGAAGCTTGTTTGGATTAAATTATCCTAAGCAACAACTGAGTGCGGTCATTGCCAGTTTGGTGCCTTTCCTTCTTTCGTCTGGAGCTAACATTTGTCATATTAATTGTGGTTAAACGGTAACAAATTATTCAATTTCTGAATGATTGATGCAGGAAATAAGTGGCGACTAAAGATCCGTAGATATAGTGTTGCTAACCTATTGTTATGATTATACATACGAGTACTTTTACATTTTATTTTAAAACAATAATGCGCTAAACTAAGAAAAATTATGTTTTTAGCTACATCTTCATGATGTCCTTATTTATTTCGTAAACAAACTCGTGGTCCAGTAAACAAAGATCAACGAAAATCAAACTCAGGTAAGTCATTAAAGCAATAATAGCACATTTTTTCAAGAGCGCCCCCCAATTCCACAAAATTGAGATTTTTTACACAGTTGCATTGGTAAACTGGCTAGTAAACTATACCTGTGAATGGTTAAGCTCTAAAAGGTCTATGGTTTGCAAACGAAGGAATTTTTAATAGACGTAATTAATATGGAGATCTCGGATATAATTCAACGGCTATTGGAAACGGCCTTAATATGAAATAGCCGGAAAAAGTGCGATATACGTGTCTACGCTCAGCCATTAGTTGATTATGGTTTAGACAAGTAAAGTTAATGGTTAATTTTCTTGAGTGGACACTATGTTATCATGGAAGGACATAAATTAAAAAATATTCGTGTGATATCAAATCCCCTGTAGGAATAGCAGTGCAGTGACAGTGCTGACTTTGAACAATAACAACTCTATGTTGTGTATAGTTATGGGCTTACCATCATAACAGTAACCATGACTCTTCCGCAGTAAAGTCATAACAGTAGATTCAGAGTTTTGACACCAATTCCTAAAGTCCACACTAAACTCTGTAAGATCTTCTAACCCCAACCAATGCCCCTTTCCCATCTATTTCTACACCAATAGTAGATCATTGGTGAAACAAGATGGATGAGATGAAGTCATCATGACCCTAAATAAACCTCAGATTTTTCATAGAAGTGAGACATGGTTCCAATCTGAACTTCCGATCTCTGATATAAATTGTCCCCCAATATAATATGTTTGCAATGTCACGCCAAGATCAGAGAGGTGGTGGTGTAGCAGTGTACATCAAGAACCAATATCAAGCTAATATTCTAAATGACCTCACAGGCGGATGAGTGGAGTGTGTCTGGGTGATGGTTCGTCCCCACGACTTTGCCCCGTGAGGTGTCAGCAATGATGTTCTGCGCCGCTGTATATTCCACCAGAGCCGCCTGTTGCAGCCACTTCAGAGTTTGCTCGTTGACCACCTGCTCGAGGCTTCTGCGTTTTACGTACATCTTATCCAGATATTGGTTTTGTTTATTGCTGGAGACTTTAATAGATCAGTACAGACAGGCTATTGTGGCAACCGATTACAGCAACTCATAAATTCCAACAAGGAAGATGCTACTTAGATCTTGGGTTTACTAATAGGGGTAAATTTTAAAGCATCCAATTCGCATGTCCCCAATAGGGAAAAGTGACCATGTTTGAATTGCTCTCAATCCTTGTTGTTCAATCCGGTAATAAAAATCAAGAAACTCCGATGAGATCATTTAAAGAGACGGTCTCGTTTAAATTTTGGTTACATGGTCCAAAGTAAAGATTGGAGCGAGGTTTTGAACGCAAGTTGTGTCCAAGACAAAATGACAAATCACCATCTTGATGAATGATGCAAGGAAACCACATTATCCCATTGGTGACTGCTACGCGTTCATGTACAGATAAACCATGGATGACGCAGAAAATTAAAAAGTATATCTGATCGCCCAAAACTCTTTTATGCTGGACAACATTGACAAGTGGAAGGGTTTACGTAATAAAATCAAGCGTTTAATCGAGCAAGCTAAAACAAATATTATGCTGGATAGGGTAAGACACTGGCAAAAAACTGACAGTAAGAACTGGCACCGCCAAGTTAAACTATGACTAGGAACTGCCCGACTGAAGTTTGTATTCAGGTTCCACAGGATGTCCAAGCTAACTTGCAAATGATATTGCAAATGCCATCAATTGAAATTTGTGAATGTTTCAGCTAGCATTGAACCACTTGAGTTATTGAATTTACTGCATATTTACAGCAAGGAATACCACCTTGTTTATTACCCATGGAATGGTATCAAGTTTTGAAAACAATCAATGCCTACAAAAGCAACTGGTCCGGAGGGATACCGCCTCGACTTGTCAAAGGAATTGCTCTGAGCTAAGTATCCCCTTTACTAATATATAATAGCTCATATACCGGAGGGGACTGTCCCACATCAGTGGAAAAAAGCGATTCGTCATTCCAATTCCCAAACAGTACCTGCTAATATTGACAAGTTGAGGCCCGTGTCTTTGACGGACTGTTTCGCTCAAACATAGCGAAGGTTTTGTTGAGACTGGATAATTGAAGGATATTGAACATTAAAATTGAATATTCACCAGTATGGTAATGTAAGAAAGTGTCAACCTCCACACTATCTAGTCAGTCTGAACATTATTTTACACCCTGGTGCGAATCTGCCCACAACGTTGGTACGGTTGTCTTAAAGATGTTTCTACGGCTTCGACCTTATCGACCACAATTTACTCATTTCCAAGTTCATTCGTATTGGAGTGAGAGAATCTCTCATCCCATGGATATGAGTTTTATTTCTGTGTCAGAAAGCAGTGTGTCAGATATAACCAAATCTGGTCGACTATAACACAAGTAAATGGGGGCTTCCACAGGGTAAAAAATTGGCCCCTTGGGCTCCAAGTTATTATCAACGATGCAGCATCAGATGATGGTGCCAATAGGCTGGGAAATATGTGATGACTTGACTTGGCTTCAAATGTTCTAATCTGCAAAAGACCCCTGAACAGCAGATTAGACAGTTTTGTCAATTGGTACAAAAACAAAATTTGACACTCAATCATCAACAGGGCAGGGGCTGCAGGTTTGTTTTATGCGGGACCCTACTGTTCAAACATTGTCTATTGATGAGTTCCCCTAAATTTGTATCATGTGCTAAAATTTCGTGGCATATGGCTTCAGCGAGATTTGAAGTGGGAGAACCAAATTACAACGCTCAAAAAAAACCATAGCCGTATGCCATGCTCCGTAATATGAAAAAAAATTTCGGTTTACAGCTGAAGAAAATCACATATTTACAAAGGCTAGGTTAGACCTCTATTTAGATACGGGGATGTGTTTGGGGTTCTTCATTGACAAGTGAGCAAGTTACAACTCTCGAAAACGTGCAAAACGTTGCCGCAAAATAATGCTTGGTAAAAAAACTACAGCTGTTACACTGATGCAATTGAAAAATGTGGGTTGGAGACTCGTTCGAACGGTAGGAAATATCATAGTAGAAATTTGCCCAATCTCTGACAAATTGTACTCGTACTAGTACCCTCATTCCACCTACGAGACGATCTGTACATGGCAGAGAATTACGAAATTCTAATTCCATCTCCCTTCTGCCTTGTAGGACCGGCGATTCAGACAGAGTCCAATACCATATTTTATTGATTGTTCAATAACAAGTTTTAATGTTTTTTTACATTTTTGTTATAATTCAGGGCAATAGATTAGTAATATAAGAAGGTGATTAATTTTTTTGTGTGATGTGTGTTTGCGGCTGTGTGTGAGTGTGTAGGTGTGTGAGGTGGTGTGTGTGTGTGGGGGGGGGAGTGTGGGGTATGTGTGTGTGTGTTGGTATGTGGATGAGTGGGTTATGTGGGTGGGTTGTTGAGTGGAGGGAGTGGGTCTATGGACGTGTGGTTTTGTTGGTGAATGGGTTAGTCTGGGTGTGTGTGGGTGGATGGATAGGTGTGAGTGGGGTGTGTGGAAATGTGTCTTTTGAGTGATGGTTTGCGTGCGGGTGTGAATGTATGGGTGTGTGTCAGTAGGAGGATGCGGTTGATGTGTGTAAAGGCAGTTATGTAGGTGTGAAATGTGTGCATGAACGGTGGCATTTGTACTATGGGGTAGAAGTGATATCATTTGTGTTCGAATTGAGTTCATTTCCATAAATTAAGGGTATTTTATAGTAATCCTCTCTGTTGTAACTTGCAATATTAGTCTTTTGTGGGCAATTGTTTTAGTGTTTTAAGAATTATTTTAATGTTTTTTGCTTTGTAATGATGTGCAATTTGGCCGTGTGGCCCACGATACATTGTATAAAATGAATCTGAATGAATCTGAATCTGAATCTGGAATAAACTTAGACATTTCCAGCTCTGCGCGTTAAGTACAATTTGGGATACCAATTTAATTATAAAATCCGATTAGTTTATGATAAATAAGCATTTTTGAGCATTCTCGTGCGCAGGTATAGTTTCCTAGACAATTATAGTAGGATTTTTTTATTCCTGTCGTTCATTAATTAAAGGGTTTACAGTGTAATTGATTGGCGAATAATGTGTCCGAGGTCAGAAAAACTAAATACATGGGGGAGGCGCAGGCGAGCCCATTATTTGAAAGTTTTCTGGCGAGGATACATTAGGAGTCCATAAATGAAACTGCAAAACCCTTTATTTCTATCTATTACCTAAAACAGCTTTAATAAGAAAATGCATTTGGCGGAACCCATTATTGCGAAATAATGGGCAGTAAACTGACCCAATCAGAATGCTGCATTTAAAATAATGGGCAGCAGAGGTATTAGAATAAAAGGTTTGAGGCGTATCGACGATTCCAATTGTCTGAAAGGTTGCATACTTTACCCAGATCAGTACAATAGAAATTCGAGTCACGATACAAGGTGTAGAAGTAATTTAGTCCGGCGCAATAATAGTCCGGGAACCAATGGTGAAACAATAGGGCAAATCGATCAGTTGAATCTTCACGGCAACATTAGTTTCACGCTTTATTCCGTTATCGTATATGGAGCCCCGGACTGTGGCTCCGCCGGACTATATCTGATTCACACCGGAATAAGATTACGGCCACTAATTAAAAAACGCTTCTTTTCTCACGAAGAAAAGATACGAAGCAAATGCATGAATAAATTCAAAACACCAACTTGAACAAACTCTGAAGCATTCAAAATAAAAAAATGATACGGGAATAAGTAATTATTACTCACCAACAGTTTCGTTTACGTCATAAGGAATATAACACGTTTACATTATTTGTCTTGTTCCAGAAATAATATTGACAGCTGGTCCAATCATTTAAGTATTTTGAGTTTTGGTTACTCAAACAAACTACAATATTTAGTGGCCGTAATCCTCCTCTTCACCCAGCCTCGATTTTCATGACACTTTATCCGTTCTTTGATTGGCACCAAACAAAGCAATCGATAGCGTGTCTCAGACTTTACTGTAATATATTCAATTGAACCTGGTATAATGCCTTTTATATTCGATACAAAGGAAGTTCATGTAAAATGGGTGAAAGCATCTTATTCTGTGAACAAAGTTGAGCATTTAAGCTGTTAATAAGGCTTTTTAGGTTTTTTTTATATCAAACACATCTTCCTCCAAATGAGTTCGTACCATCGATAATATGCGTTACTGACAGGAATAGGGGGCGCTCTTCAAAAATGTGGATGTTACTGCTTAATGGTCTAACCACCCTCCTGCATGCGGTAATTTCAATGCGTCGTTGTTTGCATTGTTGTCAGTGATGTCCAGTTGGTTCCAGTAACGATCAGCATCATTTCCAAACCTATAGCGCGTCAAACTATAAGTTTGGTGTCCTGTTTCAACATACTGGGTAGTGGCGCGTTTCTTGCCAAATTAACCCGAACAAATTTGTGGTGAACTTTTTTTACATTAAAAAACTCCATAACAGTAGAATTGGATATCAGGTCTATCGATTTCAAATGAACTTTTCTGCATGTCAGTTTTCAGAAAGTGCATCGATTTGTACCGTTAAAACTTGTCTTATCAAAAATATTTTCGATTTGTCTCTTTACATGATCGAAATTTATTGCGATATTTTGAGGTATTCTATAGGGAAATACTGCTTGGGTGAGTTACATAGGTACAACAGCACAATTACATGATCGAAATATTCTTTAGATATTCCGTAGAGGAAAAGATAACTAGCAACACTAACTCACTTACAGTAGTCTGTGAAAAAAAAAATTATCAGTTTGAGCATGTTTCGTTCTATTTAAAAAACTCTCAAAGAGAACTACAACAATATCACGCCAAAGTACAAGCAAAATCACCAAATAAACAAATTTTCAACATATGATGACTAGAATTTTTAGTTACGAATCACCAAAATCACAGCACGTCAGAACGCCCAGCCACAGCTGACCTCTATAGTCGCTGTGAAATCGTGTGCAATTGATGAGCGCGGAGTAAATTGTCTCAAATTAGCTGTCCAGAGGCCACATAGTTTGAGAAAAATGACGGTACTGTTACAATGTAATCAAAGTTCCAAACACTTTCTTAATATAACTAGTGCAATTTTCAATAACTTTGAAACTTTTTTTCACAGATGCCATGCAAGGAAATTTTTTATCATTACGGAGCCAGGTTTAGTTGATGTATAACCTGAAGAGAGCATAA
>JAMKCH010047337.1:0-11282 GCA_023653785.1 Ophioderma brevispina | reverse complement strand
ATGTCGCCAACACATATGTTTTACATTTTACATAGACTTTCTTGCATGGTTATAGAAAAGAATTTCCTCAAATAGTTAAATAAATTAAAAAAAGTTTATGTATAAACTTCTAGAATCTTCAGTTGATTTCTAACATCTGAGGTTGAAATGAGTATATCAAATAAAAATAAACGCATTGACCTCGACGTGTTTGAACACGCAACCTCCTGATCTCGAGTCAGACGCGCTACCATTGCGCCACGAAGTCAATTACTGTGGGTATATTTTCTCTGTACTGTTTTAAAGAAATAAAAGGACTAGACACTTCGATGTTTGCACGCACATGTCACCAATACATATGTTTTATATTTTACATCTACTTTCTTGCATGGTTATAGAAAAGAATTTCCTCATATAGTTAAAAAATTTTTAACAAAAATTTATGTACAAACTTCTAGAATCTTCAGTTGATTTCTAAAATCTGAGGAAGAAATGAGTATATCAAATAAAACTAAACGCGTTGACCCCGACGTGATTCGAACACGCAACCTTCTGATCTGGAGTCAGACGCGCTACCATTGCGCCACGGAGTCAATTACTGTGGGTATTTTTTCTCTGTACTGTTTTAAAGAAATAAAAGGACTAGACTCTTTGATGTTTGCACGCACATGTCACCAACACATATGTTTTACATTTTACATCGACTTTCTTGCATGGTTATAGAAAAGAATTTCCTCAAATAGTTAAATAAATTAAAAAAAGTTTATGTATAAACTTCTAGAATCTTCAGTTGATTTCTGAAATCTGAGGTTGAAATGAGTATATCAAATAAAAATAAACGCATTGACCTCGACGCAACCTCCTGATCTCGAGTCAGACGCGCAACCATTGCGCCACGGAGTCAATTACTTTAGGTATTATTTCTCTGTACTGTTTTAAAGAATTAAAAGGACTAGACTCTTTGATGTTTGCACGAACATGTGACCAACACATATGTTATACATTTTATATCTGCTTTCTTGAATGGTTATCGAAAAGAATTTCCTCAAATAGTTAAATAAATTAAAAAAGTTTATGTACAAATTTGTACAAACTTCTAGAATCTTCAGTTGATTTCTAAAATCTGAAGATGAAAATGATTATATCAAATAAACTGAACGCATTGACCCCGACGTGATTCGAACACAAACCTTCTGATCTGGAGTCAGACGCTCTACCATTGCGCCACGGAGTCAATTACTTTGGGTATTTTTTCTCTGTACTGTTTTAAAGAAATAAAAGGACTAAACACTTCGATGTTTGCACGCACATGTTAGCAACACATATGTTTTACATTTTATATCTGCTTTCTTGCATGGTTATCGAAAAGAATTTCCTCAAATAGTTAAATAAATTTTTTAACAACAATTTATGTACAAACTTCTAGAATCTTCAGTTGATTTCTAAAATCTGAGGAAGAAATGAGTATATCAAATAAAACTAAACGCTTTGACCCCAACGTGATTCGAACACGCAACCTTCTGATCTGGAGAGAGACGCGCTATCATTGCGCCACGGAGTCAATTACTGTGGGTATTTTTTCTCTGTACTGTTTTAAAGAAATAAAAGGACTAGACACTTCGATGTTTGCACGCACATGTCACCAACACATATGTTTTACATTTTACATCTACTTTCTTGCATGGTTATCGAAAAGAATTTCTTCATATAGTTAAATAAATTAAAAAAAGTGTATGTACAAACTTCTAGAATCTACAGTTGATTTCTAATATCTGAGGATGAAATGAGTATATCAAATAAAACTAAACGCATTGACCCCGACGTGATTCAAACAAGCAACCTTCTGATCTGGAGTCATACGCGCTACCATTGCGCCACGGAGTCACTTGCGGGTGGCGTTATTTCTTTGTACTGTTTTAAAGGTCGCAGGAAATGCAAATGGAATTGATGTGGTTTGTGTCAAGTCTACAAGAAGGGACGAGAAAGCATCCAATATTTGGGTTGGTGATGACATCATTAGTTCAACTATTGATTATTCAGAGAGTAATAGAAAATTCCAGGTGACTGGTGTGAATCTATTCATGACACTGACTGAAAATCAATAGTTTCACTAATGATGTCACTGGTGGTGTATTTTTTTTCTGGCCCTGTTTATTGGAATGGAATGTCCCATAAAAGATTTGAAGTAGGTTTATCATCTCATTTCTTGGGACCTTTAAAGAAATAAAAAAACTAGACTCTTTGATGTTTGCACACACATGTCGCCAACACATATGTTTTACATTTTACATAGACTTTCTTGCATGGTTATAGAAAAGAATTTCCTCAAATAGTTAAATAAATTAAAAAAAGTTTATGTATAAACTTCTAGAATCTTCAGTTGATTTCTAACATCTGAGGTTGAAATGAGTATATCAAATAAAAATAAACGCATTGACCTCGACGTGTTTGAACACGCAACCTCCTGATCTCGAGTCAGACGCGCTACCATTGCGCCACGGAGTCAATTACTGTAGGTAATACTAGTGGGGCCCAAAACTCATATCCATACGTCAAAGCACGGCCAAGTTACCCGATAATGACCCCTGGATGACCTTTGACCCCCAAATGACCCCTCGAAAATGTGACCACAACCTCGTACGTCGGAGCTCTACCACCATACCAAAATTCATATCCATATGTTAAAGGACGGCGAAACGCATAGCCGGACAAACAAACAAAGTTGGAATATGATACAGGTAGAACCTGGGAAGCGAGCTTGAAAGATTGGGGTTTCTTGCACCTCAGCGTACGCCTGTATACAAGCTGTACTTAAAAAAGTTGCTCAGCATCAGCACTATATTCTACTGCATGAAATAAACGATTTTTGTACTACAAAACTGAAAAGAAATTGCTACATATTCTTGCTCTTGAACGTAAAGGAACATTTCCTCAGCTAGGCTTCCAGAGAATTTAGTTAGAGTTTTAGACTAAAAGGCTGCCTTAAGCTTTAAACAAACGTAATCGTTTGTTTCCTTAGATTTCCATATACGTCTCTAGTCTTACCGTTTTCTTTTTGTGATGAAGTTATATTTTCAGTGTATGAATTGATTGTTGTGTGTAATTATTGAATAATTAACACATTACAGGGGTGTAGCCAGGATTGTAATTTGACGGGAGGCTGAGCTGGCAAGTTTGTCCAAATTAGGCTGATTTTGCATGATTTTGTCAAATTTGACGGGGGGCCTCCCTGAGCCCCCTCACTGGCTACGCCACTGCATTATAATGAAATAAAGACAGATTTCTATGTGTGAAATTCTTTTATTTGAATTGTTTTGGAGGGAAATTTGAATATTGGCTATGATATGCTATATTAAAGCATCGCAGTGTACTGGATAGTGTGTAGTGAGAGGAAACTGGAAAACCTCGATTCCGATTGTCCCTGATAATTTAATTCAAATAAGTCGTATAGTATTTTCATTCAGGACAAACATTGATAAAGGAGGCAAGGCCAAGGGCCGATGCAGAATTTGCAAAGGGGGCAGTCTGGCAGTCCGGGAACGATCGAGGGCTAATCAGGTTTAACACACACACACCATCACACAGAGTGAGGCATCGGTCTGCTATCCCTCTCTTGATTGAGGCAGTGTTCAAAGGTGTTTGAGACTCTGGATGAGGGCTGATAAAAGTGGTCCGAAATTCCAAATGAATAACCACTGACATTTTCACTTTTCAATGATGCTTGTAAAGAAATAAACACTTCATCTATCAAAGGAAACAAGAGATTTCCCGTAAACCGGTGTTCCTAAAAAATGTGAAAATTCTGATTCGCCTTCAATGTAAAGATTTCTATCAAAATATCCCATGTGAAAGGATTAAGCTGAAATTATTTCTTTGGTAGTGTACAAAAATTGTGAAATCTCTCATTCTATAGGAGCCCAAATACTACTTCAGCCTTTTATTTTCACTCTCCAGCACTTTTGAAGCTAAATACATAGGTTATAGAATCTCTTGGGAGTGTTCTCAAGAGAAATCATATTTATGATTTACCATATAGCCCAAAAATCTCTCGTCGAACCTTTAAAGTTAATTTAATTGATTTTCTATAATTTTTTTCTTATGTAATATAAATTTCTTATTGGTCCTTTTCGAATATACCGTATTTACTATGTGTGTGATGTTACTTTGCTTGGTGAGTTGAATTCAGGTGAGTGGGTGTGTGGGGGTCCGATTTTTTTAGGATAACCAACCCCAGTATATAGTAGAGACCAGCCTGTAGATCCCGTGACCAAAAGGAGGAAAATAGATTTGAAGGTGTCTTGGGGTTGCCCTGATCGATGTTGAAGGTTTTTGACTTGGGCTTGCCGCTTCATGTTCCGGCATTGGGGAAGGGGCAAACCAAAAGTTAACACGGGGGTAAAAATCGAGAACTGTTTCAACTATAATATGATGTCAAAATTATCGCCTTATCATACGGAAGCTAAAAATGTATAGTTGGTTATAGATTCCGACTTCAAATGAGGACACTATGGCAAAAAATGTCCAAAGGTCAATGCACTTTCAGTCCAGGTCAAATTGATAATATTAACCGATTTTAAAGATGTAGGTGTCTAATTATATGTTTTCGTGTATGCAAATTCAATTTGCCACTTTTAATGTTCAAATGTTTGTCTTGACCTGAATGCAACATGGCGGCTATTTCAGGTTTCAAGGTCAAGAATAACGTTTGTACTGTTAAAAGTAAGCCAAATCAATCCAGAGGACCACTGACATAGCCCTCATATGGAGGTGTACACAGATTGGGTTCAAGTGAATTTGAGAGAAATATTAATTTTTTGGTGCAAAATATAGAAAATCCTTCTTCTCCCGCATTCAAGAGATATAAACACAAAAAGGGTCATAAGGGGACCCCTGATCATGCTCATATGGGGTGTAACAGATAGTGTTTCAAGGACACCTGGGCAGAGATAGGGGCATTTTGTCAAACTCGGTAGAGGGGGTTATTTCAGGTTTCAAGACTAACATTTGTACTGTTAGGCAGTTGCAAAATTGAATTTGTCATACACGAAAACATATAACTAGACACTTACATCTGACTGAAAGTGCATTGACATTTGGACATTTGGCCATAGCGTCCTCATTGAGGCGGATCTAAAACAAACTATACATTTGTAGATTCCGTAGATTTAAGGCGAGAAGTAATTTGATTATGCATATTAATTCAGTTGCGACAGTTCTCAATTTTACCCCCGTGTTAACTTTGTTTGCCCCTTCCCCAAAATGCCGGGACATTTAAGCGGCAAGCCCAATCCAAAAACTTTCAACATCGATAAGGGAACCCCAAGGACCCTTCACATCTTTGTCTCCAAAGTTTGGTCACGGGGTCTACAGGCTGTTCTTCTACTAATACCACATAATTATACTGATGCGTTTTATTACACAGATTCTATAGTTGATGGTAACTTCTCTTACTCTAAAAATATAGAGACTGGTCAAATTTACGTTTCACTGTTCACACGAACTCGAACCTGCAACCTTTCTCTACAGTCTATTCTAATACACAATGCTGCACTGTGCTTGATACTTGAATCAGTAGTTTTACGGAATAAAGCTTGTATACTCTACTGCTTACTACAACTATGTGATAATAATTGATCGACCATGAACGTTGCCAGTGACTACGAGGTTATTTCGTGGGGTTGGTTGTGCTAAAAAATAACACATGCGGGTCAGTTTGTGGATTGAGTGTCTTGGAAGTCTTTGTCATGCCTCTTGTTTTGTGTGTGTTTTTTATGATGGAAATAAAAGCACAAGGCTTTTTTGCCTGGTGGAAAAAAGGTTGTTTTCTGTTTTTATTTTGTTCCTATTTTTAAGATAATCAAATTGCGATTTGTTGGATATCTCTTTCCGTATGTGTTACAATCACAAGCAATCGTTTCCTTTAAATCTGGGTTTCTCAATATACAACTACCGCGTTTTAAAGAATTGTTTTCTTAAAAATCTGTTCAATTTTTCATTAAATCTATGATAAGCCTATATTATCTCACGTCAGATATTTATTATGTTGGTACTAGGTTTAATGCAGGCTTATGATTATGATGGATATGTTCATTATAGGTCTTTGTTGCGATACTTTTGTCAAAAATTGAAGTAATAGGCCTACTACCACTGATATAAGTTGAGTACTACCCTGTCTCTATAGCAACACAAAAACAAAATAAATAATAAATAAACATCAGGAATTGTAAAATGTGATACAAAGCTGCTTACAGACTGTTGGCACAAAATGCCTAAAGCTAAGATCATATAAATTGGGAAGTACATGTAGAGCTACATGTACTGAATAGTCTAGGGCTAGGTCATGGACTAGATACTAAATCCTACACAAGTGTTACGCATAGGCATTGGCACTCTGAATTTGGCGGTGCTCCATTTGAACAAGTCCGCTTGTAGTAGGCCTACGTGCTAGGCAAACTAGTCAAAGCCAACTCTTGGAATACGTGGCGCGTGGAATAGGCTAGCTGCGAGCTTGCTGGATGAGAATTCTAAATGTTATTATCTCCTAACTGCAAAGATCAGTTTTGTATTTAAACAAAAGCACTGGCAAAAAATTGTGGGGCACTAAGTAGGCCTACGATACTCCTTTTGAAGACCAATGTGCCAACAATTGGTGCTTAAGAAGCTGCGAATTTCCCATTGAAACAATGAACCGCGGCGAATTTGATTATTCTTACAAACACAAATCGTAGGGAAACGGCCTACATGGCTTGTGTTGATAGCAGGGAAATCATCATATTGATTTGAATGGGACTATTTTTGTACTTTGGGGAGGACTACCACTTCCTTGCATTTTCGACCTAGTTAGGCCCTAGCAAACACTCCGAACATTAACCTTTAAAGCGTAGGCCTAGCTAATCATGAACTTAGGGGCATAGGCTATTTTGCCATAGGGAGCCAATAGGTTAGCCTAGTCTAGGCTAGCTATATTAGCTAGGCTAGGTTGGTTTGTGCCTACCTGCCCAGGTCTGGTTTCATAATTTTGTTACGCTATGCCACAGTTGAGCCTAAATAATGCATAGGTTAATGAATGAATGCAAATTAACGACATCAGGTAACATTGATACGAGGGATTCAGGGATTGGAATATCTCCTATTATGCCAGTATCCAGTAAACTTACAGCTTGAAATTCAGACACCTGGTTACGTACTAGCTAGGCTATGTAGCGATGGTAATATTAAAAGGGTACAAGATTTTTGGTCAATGAAGAGGATGGAGTCATTGTATAGGATCATATAATTTGGATCACCCTGAAGCTAACGCAAGATCACGCTATGCTATTCTTTTTACCTTCTTTTCCCTTGGTTTTTTTTATTTGTTAGCCTCTTTCGCTATTTGCCACTATTAAAACATGTAGTCGAGCATAAATCACGTCTTCATTGTGACCTTTGTGTGCTACAAATCCGTCTTTTACGCCTCAATCCATGATAATATGGTGTCAAGTATTAAATCGGAAGTTCCGCCGCAACAGAGGAGCGTGCCGCTACAGAAATCGGGACTCAATGAGTTGGTACAACGACCGAAAGCACCGCCGTTCGCAGAAAGTTTAGAACTGTGAGTTCGTCATTTCTTCATTGCTTAGCAACAGTGACAGTTGCCGCAACCGACGGACTCTACGCGTGTGCAAAAACGTGACCTTTGAACTTTGAACTGACGGGGCAACACATACGGGGTGTTCACAATTGGTGGAGTAGAAATAGCATTTTTTAGTCTTATTTCCCATGCTGCTGATCAGAGAGTGGACATTTGTAGCTTCTCTTGTATCTAGCACTTAAATAGTACGATTCCTCGTGCAAATTAAAAAAAAAACTATAAAAATATTTTGCACCAAATCAGCAAGCAAACATGGCGGCTTCACAAATTCATTGCCAAAGTATATGGTATGTAAAGGAATTTAGAAGAAATGGAAAATTTTCGAGAAAAACTTGCAAGATTATTTGATAGCAACTGGGCTTGATGCTAAAGGCAAAACGAAGTGCAGGTAGCATACTTTAAGGGACAATGTCATGGGACGAGATGCAAGCAGCGGCTAAAAAGTTTGTCGCTCCACAGGCCGATGAACTGAAGGAGCCAGCTAAAATCCTCGCAAAATGACGAGCATTTTACGCCATCAGGAATGTTTGTATGACGATGTCGATTTTTTGAAGTTTCGCAGGAAGACCATGAGACTGTGACCAATATGTTCTACGAGTAGAGAGTTAGCAGGGCAATGTAAGTGGAACGCCATGGAAGAGGATCTGATCTTGACAAAAGTTAGTCCTTGGATGCAGCGATTTGACAGCCCGGGCGAGGTTGTTTAGATCAAAGAATGTCACATTGAAATCAGCGATAGACGCAATGGAGATTTCAGAAAGACCATGAAACAGCTCAAAATTGTGGAAGGAGAGCAACCGCATCAAGTAAAATTCACAAAGAAAAAGTCCAGGGCAAAAGCAACAGCCCAAAACAAACAATCAAAAGACACAAAGTCAAGTGAAAGAGCAAGAGGCCACTACCAGCCGAGGTGCGTGTTTCTTTGTGGTGGATAAACATCATAAAGGTATAAGAATAACGTCCGCATATGGACGAAAAGCTCCAAGTGCAAAATGACTAAATCATTGTAAGAAAAAGTGTGTCAGCAAAGTCAGTCAAAAAAGTGAATGATGTGCAGTATGAAGACGATGAAGAAAGTGAAGACGATGAAGTTATTCATCAGAAGAGTGTATGAGGATAATGATGGTGGGTGCAGTGAGTACAAAGGAGAAGAAGCGTTGGTCGACAAGAGTGAACTTGGATGGACAAGATACTGTTGCAGATTAGAACAGGCTCAGATTGAAAGCGTTAACGAGTTACAAGACTTTGTTGGGAATTTGGCAAGGACGGTAATTCCGCAGCTACGGAATCCCGGGCCAAGTGAAGGGTTCTACGATGAAATACCATACTTACACGAGGAAGATACAGCTTTAGTTGCAGTTTTCAAGACCAGCAGCAAGATCTGGAACCGCTATTATCAGCAGCACCTGTGAAGCCTTAGGATTATTGACAAGCAGATTGTGTCAACAATCTTACCTCAGAGCAGCCAGCTCACCCCATGAAGTGTGATTGATACATCAAAGATGTCTTTGATGGAAAGTTGGGATGCTTACCTGGAGAGTACAAGCTACAATGTGGACAGGACAGTCCCTCCAGTGAAGAATGCACCAGGAAGGTAGCAGTAGCGCTCAAACCGGAATCAAGCAGAAGTTAGGAGAATTAGAGCAGCGACAGGTTATTGCAAAAGTAACCCAGCCAACTGAGTGGATCTTCAAGCATGGGCTTGTGCAGCGTCATTCTAGTTGGGATCTGCATCGATCCTAAGCCTCTCAACCAAGCCATCAGAAGACCGCATTACGCACTGACAACCATTGAGGATATTCTACCCAAGCTGACAAAGGCTCGGCCTATTCTCAGGCTGGCGGCCAGGATGGATTTTGGACAGGTCAGCAAGCTAGACGAGGAGAGCAGATATATAACAACATTCTCAAGTCCCTACGGAAGGTGGAGATGATTGAGAATGCCATTGGAATAAGCCCGGGCCGGAAGAGTTCCAACGTCGACAGCATGAGATTGTTTTTTTTTTTTTTTTTTTTTTTTTTTTTTTTTTTCTTTTTTTTTTTTTTTTCTTTTTTTTTTTTTTTTTTTTTTTTTTTTTTTTTTTTTTTTTTTTTTTTTTTTTTTTTTTTTTTTTTTTTTTTTTTTTTTTTTTTTTTTTTCTTTTTTTTTTTTTTTTTTTTTTTTTTTTTTTTTTATTGTTTTTTTTTTTTTTTTTTTTTTTTTTTCTTTTTTCTGGAAGATATTCCAGGTGTAGAAGTCATAGAAGATGACTTCTTAGTGTACGGTTGTGGTGAAACAGATGAAACGCCAGAGAAAGACCATGACCAAAACTGATCAGATTCTTAGAGAAAGTAGGAAGGTGAATTGAAAATCAATCCTAAGAAGATGAGATGAAGATGCGTAGGTCTCGACAGGGACACCTCATTACTTCAAGTGGGTTGAAGGCTAGCCCAGAGAAAGTCCAGGGGATCCGGAGATGCCAAGACCAGATTGCAAAAAGCAGTGCAGAGACTTCTTGGGTGTGTTACTTTACTGTCAAATTCTTGCCAAGACTTTCACACCGATGATGGATCGCAAGGGGAATGGATGCCAATCATGAGGAAGGCTTCAGGAGATTAAAAAAACTCAGAAGCAACAATCTGGAATAATTCGATGGTCAACGAAGAAGGGACAATTCAATGCGATGCGTCAGAATTGGAAGAGGCGGCAACGATAATGCCAGATGGCACGCCAGTAGCTTGGCATCGAGCAGCTCTGAAGCTGCAGAGCGCAACTACGCACAGATAGAGAAGGAACTTGGCAATCGTGTCGCGTGTGAAGTTTTGAGGAGTTATCTATGGCAAGCAATGCTACGGTGCACACGGACCACAAACTGCTCATCACGATACATAGGAAGCCACTATTGGGCAAAGCACCAAAGAGGCTTCAGCGTATGTTTTTACCCCTGCAGAAGTACCAGTTAGACATTTCAGTATCTAACTGGAAGCAAGATGTATATCGTGATTCCTCAGTCGAGCATAGAACCCACGCCGGGACGTCAACTGGAGATCTTCAAGATGCCAACATCTTCAAGTGAGATTGTCGAGATCAACCAACTTGACTATGTCCGAATCATGGAGACACAGCAAGCAAGTCCAAACGCAACAAAAAGAATGACCAGGACATTACAGAAGCTACAGACAGCGGTTCTTCGAGGCTGGCCAGAAGACAAAACGACAATGCCGGATGAAATGAAAGAATCTACGGAGGAAGAGACAACATCACAGCACAGAATGGAATTCTCTACCGTGGAATGCACGTGATAGTTCCAAAACAACTTCAACCAGAATGGACAACTCCACAGTAGCCACTTTGCATGAGCAACTCTTCGCAGAGCTAAAGAGGCTTAGAGTGCTATTTTGGCCAGGCATGCAGGGACCAGATTAAGGACATCGTGGGGAACAGCTATATCTAATTATCTAACGCGCAGCCGAGATGCTGGTCACCATGTGCGCCTATGTCCCGGGTTTGTCATAGGTTGGCGATGTCAGATGGATCCTGGCTGGATGTCTCGAGGCACTCACATCAAGTAGTTAAAGGGCGACGACCCCTGTTTTGGGATGGTACACTTCCAAAACAGTGACCGTCTGAGATACTTGGTCAATCACGAGGACAGTGACGGCAAATCGTGCACGGCGGTGCGGCAACAGAAGAT